>PVKS010009944.1:0-29877 GCA_004027875.1 Aplodontia rufa
AGGCCAGTGATTGATAGCAGTCTCTCTCCTAACAATGGTAGGTTCACAGACTGAGAAATTAGGTCATAAATAACTTAAGAGGATATTTATATTAATAGTAGTAACAGGTAATATTTAATGAGGCCTTACTTTTTACATCAAGGTCAAATTTTTTGCATAGACTACATTGAAAGACAATTAGAGTATAAAGTTGAAGTTCAGGTTTTTTTTTTTTTTGGCTTTCAAATATATAGATAAGTTTCTATTAGATATAATCAACCTAATTCCTTGAAGAGAAACATAGAACTCCTGTTTTAAAAACAGAAAGACATTTATTCCCAAAGAGGTTTTACATAATGTAATGAAAAGTTACCTACTGTAGGCTTCTCCTATCTACCGTATAATGACCTACCTTATTTTGAAGGGACCTCAACATATTGGTCACTGTGGATTAAAATTATAAAACAGCTATTCTTAGGAATAGAATATACACAAGAAATATAAGTTGATTTTTGCAATCCTGAAAAATAAAAATGGAGGGAGGGAAAGAGAAGAGATAAAGACAAAGAACAGAGGAGTAGAGAGCAGAAAAAGAGATTTTATACTGTTGATCTTAAGAGGAGAACACTGCAGTGGTACAACACTTCTTACATACTGAAGGCTTATTGAACAGAACATTAGGGAGTTATAAAATTCCATGTGTAACTTGGCAGAGGAAATATTCTTTGGAGTTATCAAAGTAGTCCTGGTATGGTTTGCTTGGTCATGTGAATTTTAGGTTTTGATGATAGGTAGCCCTGGGGTTTGAATCATGGGTCTCATAACTATAACCTTTGCAATTACTAGTAAATTCCTTAATATCTTTTACATTTTGTCCTCCAAATTTAGAATGGTAATAATAATGGTATTTCCCTCCTAGGATTGTTCTCATAATCAAAGAATATAATAATTGTTAACATTTGTTGAGCATGTGCTATGATCTAGAATTTTATTGAGAATTAATTTCATCTTGCCAAGATGAAACCTCATTTGTCTAAAATCAGAGCCTGTGTATTTTTAAATAAGTACACTTTAAAGTATTTCCTGAATTATTTTTATTTTTTACTAGTACAGTATTATGAGGAAAACTGAAATATTCTAACACCCAGTCCACTATAATGAAGAACAATGATGATAAATAATACATTATGGTTGCAAGCTTTTTGTGATAATCTCAAACTATTATGAACATTTTGAAAGTTAGAAATGCAGTCTGTTCATTTTGAAGCCTTTGTATCATGGTATATGTTACATAGTAGGGCTCATAATTAATGATTACTGAATGCATAAAAAAGCTTCAGAATTTCTGTAAGTAGAGTTTGTCTTCAGCTAATTTCATTTTTCTTTTCTCCCCTTGACTCTGTCAATCTAAACGTCTTCCCTTTGCACTTTCATTTTTTTTCCTATTTCTGCTCCACTTCACCTTTGATTATTTTTTCCCCAACTACATGTTTCACTGAACACTTCCACAGCTGGAAATATCTGCTTTTCTTTGTACAGCCTTTGGATTTACTCCTTCCTTGAGTGCTTTCTTTATATCATTTTAAACATACCCTGGTACTAAAGGCATCTTTAAAGGGCACCTAAGCATCTTTTCTTTTGATTATGTTTTCTAATTTAATTTCTTTGTAATCTAAGAAAATATGTATCCTATATCCATGTTATATATGTATACATATACATGTATATATAGCTTTTAAAAATTAAAGTAAGGTAATTTATAGGAAACATGGATCAGAAAAGCAGTATTTTTATAAAGCGCAATTTTTTCTTGTCCTCTTAATTCCACTGCCGTATTTTCTTGAATGTGTGTATATGTGTGCACACATGTGCGTGTGCATGATGTGTACTCAAAGCCATTGACATTTATATGTAAATAAAAATCCTTCAACTCTTACAGACTGAATATAAATATTTGGCCCCATGGATTGTTTTCTGTTCACTGCATTTCTGTCTTTGTTTCCTCAGAGACAGCCAAAATTCTGCCCTAATAGACATGAATCTTGGTATGTTGGAATGCTGCAGAAAAGTTAAATCATTCTTCATCTTTCTTTTAGAGATGTTGTTATACAATCAAAAATCTTATCTTGGCTCAATTCACTTCTATAGTTCATCTTCAAGCTTGGATCCTGAACCTTACTAAACATAGTCATCAGTGACATAAATTAAAGTCTCCTTTATATTTCTTTTTTCTTTACAGGCCAGAGAAAGAGCCACAGATCCTCCCTTGATGTGAAATCAATTTCCTTCTTTGTACTGAAGCTTGTTTCTCTTGTACTAAGATTACATCTAGTCTTCCTCTAGCTGGCTGTGTTCTTAATGTGTTACATGGTTCTGCTTGAAGGAGTGCTTTCTCTGTATCTGGATGATTTTAATTAGTGTTTTGAAGTTTCTTTTGAAATCCTTCTTCTCTTTCACTTTTGATTACTTACTGTCTACAACTTCCCTTATTTCAGTCTCTGTTAAATACATTATATGCCATATTTCTTTTGGAATTTTAATTTGTTATCAGGGTACTGGTCTGCCTATATTTTGCATGTGTATGTAGGAAAACAGACACACACATACATACAGATATATTTTTCCTCCCTTTTAAATTACTCAGCTTCCTCTTGAACACCCAGGGAAACAGAAATAGGTCTCAGTTCTTGCACTGGGATTCAAGATACCTAGACCAGTAAACAAATATCTTCACACAGATTATGAAAAAAATGCATCTTAGCAAACTCTTTCTAGAAAGGCAAAATTTTGCAGAGAAGATGCCTCAGATTTTGTCTTCAAAGTTGAATACATGTTTGCCCAAAGACATAAATAAATATAAAATGGTTTGAAAATCTTGACTTCAAAGCAGGTGCATCTTCTGAAATGTAGTGCCTTAGCTTCTGAAAGATGCAAGCCAAAACTATGGCAAGTTCACCGTTTAAATACACAGTGGGGTTCCAGCAGCGTTATTCCAAAGAACTTCTAGTCTGTATTACAGAAAGCCTTAAGGTAAGACTTCTGGCATTCAGATGATAAGCTCCGTCACTGCTCTATGATGAAAGTTATAGGTATAGATACATACATATACAGCTATCTGGATGTAGATATGAGAGAATTTTCCCTATTTCACGTGATTAATTTTTTGACATGATCAAAATATATATCATAACCTATATTGTATCAGCATCACATTCTCAACTCAAATTGTGAGATGGCCAATCTGAGAGTTGAATATTTAATCAATTTGATATTTGTGAATAAGATTTAATGATGAATTCATGAGAAATTGGAATAAATGTGATGAAACCATACTTCCCTATATTAAACATTGGGAAAGAAGATTTTTAAATTTCTGATTATAATGGCATTTATTTATTTAATATTGTTATTTAAAAATTTTGAATCTTGCAAAGATGTGTGTGAAGTCATTGTACCTGCTATCATTCAGGTTTGTAGAATGATACTTCTGAGTTCTATACAAATGAATAATTATTAAATTATTTCTTTCTCAGGGTGTCAGGAATAGACTCATGGCAACTCTGATTTGTAGATTCTTGATTGTAATTGTAGATGCAGTTCAGGATCCTGCTGCAAATTACATCTCACTTGCAGTGTTTTAGTTCCTACTGTGTTCACCCTGAAATTAACGTGTGTGTGTGTGTGTGTGTGTGTGTGTGTGTGTGTGTATCCTTTTAAAAATGACTGCTTTCTATTTATGGAAAAACTCCAATGTTCATCATTTATTTGCAGACCAAGAAAATGCAGAACCCCTGCAGACATGTTCATTGATAAGAACACCTACTAGTGGCTTTTATCAGCTACCTACTTTGAAAATTATTAACTAATTAAAAACTAAAATTTCCTCATGTTTTAGATTCTAATAATTTCTTTAACCTCTAGTACTAATTTAGTAGAAAAATGGAGTGAATTCTGAATGTCTTCACGTTCTTTTAAAAACAGCAATGATGACTGTTAATAGCAATTTATGGTTTATATTATCATCATCTCTGTTTAAAATGACTTCCTTTTAAAAGAACATGTTTTTTTTTAAAAAAAAGTCCTCTGCTGTGGTTTAGAATAATCTATTAAAAGAGCACAATTTATAGGTGTTTTAAAGATATGTTGCCTTCTTTAAAACAATCTAGCTTATTAGAGAGGGATCTTGGGAGGGAATCAACAATGTAGTTTAATCTTTACTTACTCAAGAAGCGAAATAATACTTATACAATCATTTAATTCTGGAAAATATACAATCATATATATATATATACATATACATATATATATATGTATATATATATATAGAGAGAGAGATTTATATCTGTTACAGGGTGGAAATAAAGAAGAGTTAAGAGACTGGGGCTTGGGAGATGTGGGGGTGATTCTGGATTACAATTGGGCATATCTTACTGTTACTAAATATGCATTTATGATTGTATAACAATAACACAATAAAATTTTGAAACATATTTAAAAAGGCAGACAAATTATGATGAGGTATTCATTGCTAAAATTTTATCACAAATTGTTCATTAATATAAATTTAGAATAATTCATGCCTAAAGAACTTATTATTTAGAAGGTCATTAAATTACTTGACAAAAAAATTAGTTGGTTAAGCAGCCAAAGTCATACTGTTAAAAGCCACTATCCATAGTCAATCAATACAATGTGAAGAAAAAATATATTTGAAGGTACAATCTGAGTCATTGAAATATGATGAAAATTCCTGAATTAATTTCAGAAAATGTTATATATTTATCAACATTTTTAGTAATTACATAAAAATATAATTTTTACTTTTATTCAGTTTAAAGGTGTCTGTTGTATTAGTTAAGCTTAATTGGTCTTACTCTGGGACATGGGCTTTGGGACCACTGAATGTGATCTCAATGAAGATAATACATGCACATACACAAATTAAATAATGAGCTAGCATATGAGTGTAGTTATGACTTTGTAGGTTTAAAAAAGTGACATCAACACTAAACGTTATAATTTTTTTTGGCAAACATTTTTGAATACTTCCTCCGTATTCAATATTTCCAGGCTATATTCTATTTGTAGGGGACACACAAGTGAAATAAGCATGAATATTCCTGTCTTCATGGTCCTCAAAAAGAGAAGAAAAACAATAATTAAGGAAATATGAAATGATCACATCTGTTGTACATTAGAGCAAGTCTCACTGACTTCCTAATAGAAGCATCAGTGGACTTTGATGTAATCCCAAAATAATCAGGATGAGGAGAAAAGAAAAGATTATTTTAGGAATAATTAATAATATCTCAGGTGGACAGTGGAAGATACCTTGAAGGTAGATATCAGACTCATGTATTCCAAAGACAATAAATAAGTGTCTGTGATGGCAAATATTTTTGTTAGACAGGACTGAGTAATGAAGTCAGCTGTCAGAGCTACAACCAAAGTAGGTAAGCCTGGACATTACATTGTTAGTGATTGGGGAATGAACAAAATTTCAAGAGTTTATAAAGACGAACATGAAAATGATGCTACAGGGAATCAGCTGTGTATCAGATGAAGAGCACTAATCTTAGTAACAGGTCTCCCATGAAATCCTGGCTCTTCCATTTATCACCTTGTGAGAGTAGACACAATTCATCAAAAGTACAGTTTGTTTATAGAAGGAAAAATTTGTGATCAATAAGTTAAAACATAAATAAAACAGTTGATTTGTTTCCTGTTGTGCTTATTAACATCAAATAGTAACTGAAAAAAGAAAACATCCATTTGTTACCTCTGTGGGTTAGGAATCTAAGGAATACTTAGCTCGTCCTCTGCTCAGGGCTTCACTGTGTCTATTAAATAAGGTTCAACTGGGGAAAAGTATACTTCAAGCTCCCTTAAGGTTGTTGGCTAATTTTAATTATGAAATGATAGCACATTGGAATACAGGAATATATAAACTGTATTTTAGATATAAGGAAACTGATGTGCAAAGATATTCAATGACCCTGTTGAAGGACACACAATTGGTCAAGAGCGCACCCAGGATCCAAGCCAAATCTTTTGGTTATTTGTAGTGTAGTATGACTTTTGTTGTACAATATTGAGTTTGGGGTGAAAGAAGAAGATGCAATAGATGCAGCAAATACTAAATTTATAGTGATAACACAGATGACAATTGGGAGGGTAGCTGAACTGGAAAAAGAGTTGGGTGTCATTTACAGAGAGATCAAATATTCATCAGGTTAAATGTTCAAGAGAAAGACAAAAAGATATAAAATAGAATTTTCAATTTAGAAACAGAATAGCTACAATAGATACTATAGAAGATCTGAAGACTACTGAGCATTATTCTTTTTCTGAGTGTATAGCGGTTTCAGGATGAAACATTTTATGTAACTTGCCCAAAGAATGGGGGAAAGTTTACCTAAGGTCAAAAATTATGTAAGTTAGCTTTTAAAGCTCCGATTGTAAGTGTTGGAAGATCTAGCATTCTGAAATTAAGAAAGGGATTAAAAAATAAAGCATTGCTATTTGGTGATGATGGAGAAATTTCTTCTACGACTAAACTATTTAATGACAGTTTGAGAGATGAAGATAATTTGGTTGTTTATTAATAAGATGCAAGTTACTTCCCTAATGAATCATTTTAATCAGTAATCTATCAGTTAATCAGTGTTAATCAGCATTTCATTACTAAATAAGGACTTCATGATGAGGTGGACAAACTCATAGTGTTGCATGACTAATAAGCAGACATTCATTTTTCAAAGGATTTTCATTCCTAAGATCTATAATGTTCAAATTTTGGGAAAAGATTATTTTTAGATTTGCAAAACCCACCAGTATCTTGAGAGAAGTCCAGCATTTATGATCAGATGTTTCTTAAAAATATATAGTTATTGGTATGTGCAGCTCCTCCGTGTATAAGGACTCACAGAAAAGAGTGCTATTGTTTATTTTAGGCAAAAAAGAATAGTTTCAGAAAATACTTATCTTTTATGTGTATTTGTACTTCATTTACTTACCAATAAAATTATGTTACTTATATTGGATCTTAAAAATGACAAGATTCTGAAACGTTGAGAGAAAATTAAACAGGTCTTGGGAAGTATTCATCCATTCCATATTGTTATAAGATGTCAGGAACATTATATTTTGGGTGTCACTGTTGGAACAGTTGGATATGTATGTTAGCTCACATCCACATTTCTGGCAACTAGTTTGTCCATATGTCTTAATTTTGGTGAATTGTATTCCTTGAAGACACTTTTACTCCAGGTCGTGGATCCTCAGGCCTAGAAAACCACGGATCAACTCTTGTCACATGAAGAAAGTTTTAAGAGGCAAGTCATGTTGGAATTTAGAACTTTAAGTCTCTTAACTTTTCTCCAGAGTTCTTGACAGATATTTTGCTTCCAATTGCACTTTTCTTACTCAGAGGAATGAACAAAATTTCAGATGTTGTTGAAAGTCTTTTTTCCTAAGATGTCAAATTTATTTTGTGATTTATGGTATTATTTTTATATTGAAACAGATATATTACATTTTAAGATTTAAAAGTTCAGATTACTTTAAAAGTTAAAAGATGTTTTAAGGGCTGGAGCACTGGCTCAGCATTTGGAGCACTTGCCTGGCATGCATGAGGATCCAGGTTCAAATCCTAGCCCCACATGCACAATTAAGTGTCAGAGAATGAACAAAATTGATTCTCTTTCTCTCCCTCTCAAATTCTCTAAAAAGAATGTTTTAAAAAGTTTGAACAAGGGCATTTCACATCTAAGGATCGTAGCTTTGGGTATTTGAACTTTTTGCCCTTAGTGACTAAAGTGATTTCTAGATCTGAAAAGGATTTGGAGGTTTAGAGTCAAGCAGATCCTTGTCCTGAATTTCAAAAAAGGAAAACTTGAGAAAAGAATAGTAACAAAGAACTGATCATCTATGGCTTTTTTTCTTATGTATATATATATGCACATAGTGTATATATATATATGTATGTATAGGAGTCAATTGTTTATAATGTAGCCCTGTTTTTCATTGTAACAGAAATTATTCAATTACATATAGAAACAAAATACTATTTCTCAAATGAAGATACTTATAACTAAAATGAGACAGAAGAGCTCCCCCAAATGTACTCATAAAATATTAATAGATAATATTTGATATTTTTTAAATGCAGAAGTGCAATTGTGAAACATGTAGAACAAAATTAGTACAGGATGAAAATTTCTTGCAGGTGTTATTAAAAGCATGATCAGAAATCCAATTAAATATAATCTCTCCCACAGGATGAAAACATCCTAGCATAAACATATTTTTCCAAATACCATGTATTACACAAATCAAAAAGACACTTGCTTAGGAGAGTCTTCAAAGAGCTGAATAAATAAATACAGCTCATTGTTTGTACTGGCACTTTTACTGGTCAAAGTTAAGAACTTGGAAGAATATTAAAATAATTCCAACCAGGAAATTTGAATTAACATAGCACATAGACTCTTTTGAACAGTCATAGCTCATTAAGAACATTATGCCTATGTCTCTTCTGTCCAAGTACATATACATATGCAAGACTACAGTAATTTTATTTAAAGATATTTCCTATGTTTAAATAACATTACTTTTTTGAAACTTTAACTTTCTTTGATCTTTAGCCAAAGAAATCAAACTTAAAGTACCACAAAAATATATTAATCCACAGATAATGTAAACCTGAGACTTAGAACATATTTACTTAAGTTTAGGTTGTTTCCCTTATATTTAATCACCAGACAATGTTTGTATATAATGGTTTTATTCAGCATTTTTGCCAAAGATTTAAAAATAATGAAATATGTAAACAATATTCTTTCTTTTGTTAAAACATGTTGTCTTTTTGCTTTAAGGAAACTTTAAAAGGATGGATAGAGACAAATGATGCCTTAGTCTATAATTTGTATTTGTTTAGTGAAATTAATGTAATAAGAAAGTGTAAATGAATATTCTAAGTCATTCAATGTCTGATGCTTTAGCAAAGTAGCTCAATATCTATTTTCATTGTCACCCTTCTGTTAACTCTCAGGAGAAATTCATCACTTTACATCTAAATGCTTCCCAAACTATTTTGGGCAAGATAGAGATACTGGGAATAATTGAATAAATTTTTTGTTATTGATGATAGAAATGTCTCTACTGATTTATAAACAGTGAAGTACAACAACATAAAACATTTAATGGATAAGTGAGAAACTGAAAAATCCAATATAAAATTAATATACTAATTTAAATACAATAATGAGTCCTTTTAATGTATCATTTTAAATAACTACATAATAGAAACATGGCCAAAGTATAAGACAGCCATTCCTCAAAGACAAATAACTAGGTTAGAAAAATAATATCTTATCACATTCATAATAAAAAAAACAGCATGAAATGACATTTAAAATAAAACTAATGAATTTTAAAAAAATGTTAATTCCATAAGATAAATGTTCTCAGACAATGCTCATGAGGGAGAAAATATAGCTAAATAGAATTATATAAGCTGTCCCACCCCTGAATACTGCATATATTAATGTACAGGATAGACCAGTAAGGTGATGATGTAAGTTATAGTTTTTAACTTTGTGTCCCAAGATGTGGTGCATAAGTGTATGTGGAAGGAAGGCTTGAGTGAAGCTCAGAGTTTTGTTCATCTCATCTCTCCTCTCCACTGCTTTTGTCTCCACATTCCCAAAAGAACAAAAACCATAGTCATTGTCACTGTGATGAATATGTCAATGTATTCATATAGTAAAACCATCCACTTCTGTGATGAGCTATAGTGTTCATATAGTGACATAAATATATTATTTTAGCTAAATTGGTTGGATCAGTACAATATGCACAAAAGGTATTAGTTTTTTTTCCATGGATCAATTAAAATATTTTGTGTAAAACATATTGTTGGCATGTCTTATTACATTCTCAAATAAAGTCTTTACTGAGACATGGGTCTAAAAACCATAACATTCAAGCAAGGAAAAAACTTTAGATATTTCAGCCAGTACATGTTTTCATAATAGACTTAATATTGATAAAAAAAGAAAAATGGGTAGAAATAAAAGAATTTTTTTTCCAAAAAACTTCTGTGTATTTTGTAGGAAAGAAGTTTACTGTATTTAAGACAGGCAAGTAAATTAAAAGGAGAAATAAAAATTACTTGCTGAGAATCTAAGGATGTTACATATTCAAAACAGAAAATATGAAATTACTGTACCAAAGGACTTTATACTAATGCTTTCTCTGCACTTATTAATATTTTCAAACAAAAATCATTAGTCTGGTACCCTGATATTATAAATTGAAGGCAGAAAAAAGTGAAGTGCTATTATTAAATTCTACCCATTTGATAAGGTAGCTAAGCTACTGGTCCTCTTTTGGAGCAATAATGTTTATTTTATTTTTATTAATAAATTGATTTATTGTACAATAAAAAATGCATCCAAAGCAACAATTTGATATATAGATATTCTTAAATTAAATTTACCCACTTGATCCAACCCTATTCTTCCACTCTTACCTCTCCCCACTCCTTTCCAATACATCTCTACGAATGCCCTAGGTTATGTTTTACAACGCCTTTGTTGGGTCTAATACATGAGTGTTGACCACCTTTCACACAGGTCTGGGTCTAGCTCCACCCTCTACAGATGACTGAAGACATTTGACCCTGACTCTCTGGGTTAGGCTGACTTCAGTCAACATGATTTCTTCCATTACCATCCAACCCCTGGAAAAATACTCAGGAGAGGGATACCTGGATCATATGGTAGGTTCATTCCTAATTTTTTGAAGATTCTCCACACTGCTTTCCAGAGGGGTTGTACTAGTCTGTAGTTCCACCAAGAGTGTGCTAGTGTTCATATCTCTCCACAAACCTTCCAGCATCTATTATTGTTTATTTCTTCATTTTTGCCAATCTGAATTGCATGAGGTGAAATCTTAATGTAGTTTTCATTTGCATTTCTCTGATTACTAGTGATTTAGAGCACTTTCTCATATATTCATTGGCTTGTTCAATGTCCTCTGTTGAGAAGTTTCTATTTAGCAATTTGGCCCATTTATTGATTGGGTTGTTTGTTTTTTTGTAGTTGAGATTTTTGAAGATTTTGTAAATTCTATATATGAGTCCCCTGTCAGAAGAATCACAGGCCATGATTCTCTCCCATTCTGTAAGAAGTCTCTTGACAATTTTGATCATTTCCTTGACTGTGCAAAAGATTTTAGTTTTATGAAATCCTACTCACCAATTTTTTTACTTTATTCGTTTCACTTTAGAAGATATGTTAAGAAAGTCTTTGCCTACTCCCAAATGCTGGAGTGTTGATCCTAACTTATCTTGCACCAGTTGCAAGATAGCTGGCTTAATTCCTAGTTCATTGATCCATTTTGATTTGCTTTTCATGCAATGTGAAAGACACAGGTCTAATTTCAACTTGCTGCAAGTGGCTGTCAAGTTCATCCAGCACCATTTGTTGAATAGGCTTTCCTCCATGTTATATTTTGTCCCCCTTTGTCAAAGATATGGGGAGCTGGATTGCACCCCGGGAGCCGATCAGGAGGAGGGTGAGTGCCCACGGCTGGAACCCGGGTCCCCCCTCGTCCGGGGACCCCTTCCCTCCCAGCCGGGGAAACGAGGCAACCACATGCAGCTGATGGCAGCTCAGAATCGGTTTATTACTAAGGCACACGGGTTTTTATAGAGGAGGAGGGGAGACAGCCAAGGAATCAATAATCAATCCTTCTAAGGGAGTTGCCAGGTGTTATGTAGATTTCAGGTACAGACAAAAGTTAGGAACATTCTGTAATGGATACATTCTGACCCACCCTGTTTGACCTTTTGTATAACAAAGCACGACCTAGCAGCCCCTCCTGAAGGAATTTATACAAATAGTAAAAAGATTGCTCCAGGGCAGCTGATGAAACAGAGTGGAGGTCAGACCGAAGGTCAGACCCCAACAAAAGATCAGATGTTTAAAGATTTGTGGGTTTGTTTCAGGGTCTTCTATTCCATTGGTCTTCATTCCTGTCTTAATACCAGTACCATGCTGCTTTTCTTACTACAGCTCTATAGTATAGTTTTAGATCTGGTATAGCAAAACCACCTGTTTCTTCTTTCTTGCTTAGTAATGATTTGGCTATTCTGGGTTTCTTATTGTTCCAAATGAATTTGAGAATTGCTTTTTCTATAACTAAAGAATGACTTTGGAATCTTTATGGGGATTTCATTGAATCTATATAGAACTTTTGTTAGAACAGCCATTGTTATTATATTAATTCTGCCTAAATGAGAGAATGTAACATCTTTGCATCTTCTCAGGTCATCTTGGATTTTATTCTTCAATGACTGATAATTTGCATTGTAGAGGTCTTTGACTTCCCTTGTTAGATTAACTCCCAAATATTTTATTCTTTTCAAGGATATTGTGAATGGGACTGATTTCCTGTTTTCTTCTTGTGCCCTATTATTGTTGGTGTATAGGAATGCTATTGATTTATAAGTATTGATCTTGTAGCCTGCCACTTTGCTAAATCTGTTTATAAGTTCAAGCAGTTTTCTAGTGGAGTTTCTTGTATCATCCAGTTAAAGGATCATATCGTCAGCAAAAAGAGAAAGTTTGACTTCTTCTCTTCTTATTATTATCCCTTTGGTTTCCTTCTTTTGCCTATTGCTCCAGCTAGGGTCTCAAGAACAATATTGAATAAAAGTCGTGAGAGCTGACAGCCTTGTCTTGTTCCTGAGTTTAGTGGAAATGCTTTCAGCTTTTCTCTTAGTGTTATACTAGCTGAGGTATTAGCACATATAGCCTTTACATAGTTTAAATAGGTTTCTTTGATCCCTTTCATCTTTAGAGTTTTGAGCATAAAACAGTGCTGAATTTTTTCAAAGGCCATTTCTGCATCAATTGAGATGTTTATATGGTTTTTGTCCTTAATTCTATTTAAGTGATGAATTACATTACTTGTTTTGTGTATGTTGAACCAGCCCTGCATACCTGGAATGAAGCCCACTTAATCATGATGAATTATCTTCTTGAGATGTTTTTGAATATGGTTTGCTAGAACTTTATTAAGGATTTTTGCATTCAGGTTCATCAGAGATATTGGTCTATAAGTTTTCTTTTTTTCCTTTTTCTTTTTTTTGATGTGTCCTTGTTGGGTTTTGTTAACCAAGTTATTTTTGCTTCATAAAAAGTGTCTGGGAGAGTTTCTTCCTTTTCAATTTCTAGGAATAGCTTAATAAGGAGAGGTGTTGTTTCCTCTTCAAAAGTGTGGCAAAACTCAGTGGGGAAACCATCAGGTCCTGGGATTTTCTTCTTTTATAGCCTTTTAATTGCTGTATGGATTTCAGTGCCTGTTATTGGGTTGTTTATGAATTCATTATTGACCTGTGCCAATTTAGGAATGTTGTATGTGTCTGGAAATTTGTCCATATCTTCCATATTATCTAATATAGAGGAGTATAGTTTTTCAAAATATGATTTTATAATTTGTTGGATTTCTATGGGATCAGTGGTGATCACTCACTTTCAATGTAGATTTTATTGATTTGCTACATTTCTCTCCTTTTAGTGAGATTGGCTAGGAGTCTATCTTATTTATTTTTTCAATGTACTAGCTCTTTGTTTCATTAATTCTTTTTATTTTTTTTATTGTTCCCAATTTCATTGATTTCTGCTCTTATCTTGATTATTTCCTCTCTTCTGCTGGCTTTGGTGTTAGATTGTTCTTCCTCTTGAAGGGCTTTAAGATGGAGCATAAGATTATTTGAGATCTCTCTTCAATTTTTTTTGTGGGCACTCAGCGGTATAAATTTTCCCCTTAGGAATGCTTTCATGCTGTCTCAGAGGTTTTGATATGTTGTGTCTTCATTCTCATTCTCTTGCAAGAATATTTTTATTTCTGCTCTCATGTCTTCTTGGATCCATTCTTCATTTAACAGGGTATTATTCAATCTCCATGAATATGTGTGTCTTCTGTCATGATTTTGGTTGTTGATTGCTAGGGTCATGGCATTATTGTCTGATAGGATATACGGAATAATGTCTAATTTTATATATTTGATGAGATTTTCTTTGTGAACCAGAATATGATCTATTTTCCAGAAGTGTCCATGTGCTGCTGAGAAGGTTTATTCTGCTGATTTGGGGTGGAATAGTCTATCTATGTCTGTTAAGTCCGTCTGATTTATGGAGTTGTTTAGCCTGGAAATTTCTTTATTGATGTTTTAATTTGATGATCTGTTTATTGGTGACAGAGAAGTGTTGAAGTCTCCCAGTATTATTGTGTTGCGGTCCATAAGTGGTTTTATGTCATGAAGTAATTTATTCACACAGTTGGGAGCATTGTTATTTAGAGAATATATATTAACTGTGGTTATTTCTTTCCATTGTAGGGTTCCCTTTACTACTAAGCAGTGGCCCTCTTTATCTCTTCTGAATAGTTTATGTTTGAAATCTACTTTGTTGGATATAAATATCGCTATGCCAGCTTGCTTTTTGGGCCATACACATGGGAGAATT
Source organism: Aplodontia rufa (assembly GCA_004027875.1). Taxonomy (NCBI): domain Eukaryota; kingdom Metazoa; phylum Chordata; class Mammalia; order Rodentia; family Aplodontiidae; genus Aplodontia; species Aplodontia rufa. The sequence goes on from PVKS010009944.1 coordinate 14,517, forward strand.
TTTTTCATCCTATCACCTTTAATGTGTGGATGTCATTGATTGTTAGGTGGGTCTCTTATAAGCAGCATTTTGTTGGATTTTGATTTTTTATCTAGTCTGCTAGTCTGTGTCTTTTGAGTGGTGCATTTAAACCATTCAGATTCAGTGTTATAACAGAAGTGTGTATGTGATTCATAGTCATTGAATATTATTAGTGTTCTGTGCTATCTTGGATGGGTGTTGATAGGATGTACTTTTATTGAATTTCCTCCATTTGGAGGTTTGGGGTATTGATTACTTGTTCTTCTGTCTGGAGCATATCTTTGAGAATTCTTTTTAAGGCTGGTTTTCTGTTCACAAATTCTGCCAGTTTGATCTTATCATGAAAAGTTTTTATTTCCCCATCAAATTTGAAGCTGAGTTTTGCCAGGTATAGTATTCTTGGCTGCATGTTGTGGTCATTCAAGCATTGAAAGATTTCTTTCCAAGATCTTGCCTCCAGAGTCTGTTTGCCTCTGAATGTGATTTGGTGTTTCTCTCTTGCTGCTTTTGATGTCCTTTCTTTGATATCTCTGTTGTACATTTTGAATATGATGTGTATTGGTGAGTTTCTCAATTGATTAGACCTATTGTGTGTTCTGTAAGTTTCCTAAATGAGCATATCTGATTCTGTTTTTATATGAGAAAAGTTTTCTTTCATAATTTCTTTGAGGATGTTCCTCATACCATTCCTTCTTGTTTCCCAACTATTCTTAGATTGTTTCTTCTCATTTCATCCCAGACATTTTTAAAATTCTGATCTTGTTATTTTTGTTGTTTTTCTTTTTTTGTCATCAGTGCTCTCTGCTCTCAAGCTTGCTCAGCCTGTCCTCTTGTTAGAAGTTCTTTCTTCAATAGCAGAGGTTCTCTTTTCTACAGAAATTAGTCTATTATTAAATTCTTCCATGGTCCCTCTCATGTCATTGACTGCAGATTTAACTCTGTTACGTCCTTTTTGAGTATGTCTATTTCTTTGAGAATAAATTATCTTAACTCTTGAATTTTCTCATTCCCTTCATTAACTCTTCTTTGAGTTCATTGTTCCTTTTTGTTACCAGATCATTGATAAATTTTTCTAGATTTTCCTCCCAGTCCCTGGCCGTGGACTTCTTGCTAGGGGAGTTGTGGGTTTGAGGTGAACTTCTTCTAGTTTGATTCCTCATCTTTGAAGAAGTTCATCTGGATTTTTGATTTTGGGATCCCTGTTTGGAAGCAAGACAAGTCTCTCGGTTCTTCCTTATATATCAAGGGTTGGGTCATATCCTACCTCCCTGATGACCACTTCCTTCCAGAAAGCTTTTTCTTCCTGGAGGCTTGTTTTCTTGCAGCTTTTGGGTTAAGGTTCCAGGGCTCAGACTTGGCACCTACTGGGGTTGCTGGGAAGTCTGCTGTGTTGTTGAAGTTAAGTGGTAGAGGTATGTCACTGGGTGCTAGGGTCCCAAATGTGTGGGGTGGACCAGAATGGACAAACCTGTGTGCTGCACTGGGATCTCAAATCTTTGGTGGTGGCATGGGCCAAATATGTCTGGACTCTGCAGGTGTGCATGACAGCTGGGTAGTATCTGGGTGTGGGGTCCTTGGAGGAGTCTGGCTTGCCTGCTGTGGTTGGACCAAGTCCTGGACTGCTCAGGCTTCTTCTCACTCCGTAAACTGAAGTGAGTTCTTGGCCTGAGATCTCTATCTGTTTGTTTTTCTTTGGGTCTTTGCTGTTGGATTGGGAGTTTTGTCCCGTCCCTTACTTGGGTTGGGGTGTTGTCAGGAAAGTTGAGTTCAGAAGTTAAACCCCTAACCTGTGAACTGTTAGTGTACCTTAAGATTTCCAACTCCTCATGAACTAATAGGATATCATCAATATGAACAACCAGTGCATACAATAAACAGTATTTAATTCTTTATTTTGTACAGATTCTATTACACTGTTAAATTCCACCTATGAAATGAATGGTAGTGCTAATCAGTACTTTCAGTGACACTAATGTTTAACTATCACCTAGGTCAGGCTTCAAAGCATACAATAGTTAGTGAGTTTGGCATTCACAGTAGTAATGGTTACACAGCCTTGAGATGGGGGGTCAAAAGGTATAAACTAATTGGAAACCTGAGAGAGAAGGGAATACAAGAGAAATTTAGAGAGGAGTTTGTGTTGTCCAATCGTGGACAGAGAGAAAGTAGAGGAGGTGAAGGATTTGCTGGAGAAATAAGAAAAGAAAAAGAAAGAGAAATTAAAAAGAGAGAGAGAGAAACCAAACCCCAGAGGAAGAAAAGACACATGTAGCAAAATAGAAGAAGGATGAAAGAGATATTAATAAGATTTTGGTGACAGCATAAGAGTAGAAGCAAGCGCAGGAAAATTATGCAGGTGTAGGGCACAATATACTTCAAATACTAAATGAACTGACCAGAATCGCTCCTCTCAGCAGGCACAACAAGGATAGACAGAAGGGACAAGAGGAAAAAAGAGAGAAGATGAAGGGGGAAAAAAGCAAAACAAAACAAAAAAAAAAAAAACAAACAACAAAGTAACAGGGAAAGACAACTGAAAAAAACTTCAACAAAGACAAAATGAAACAAAAACAAAAAAACAACAGCTAGTATTTTTGTATGTCCATAAACCAATCAACTTTTCCAGCTGGCATTCAAATATACATCAAAAATAGGAAAGAAAAGAAAAAGAATAAAAATAATTCTTAATGAAAACTTGGAACTATGATCACTAAGTTTGTCTCTGTGAACTTTGAGAGCAGATGTTTACTGTCTGCCTGAGTTTTGATAGCAGGGTCTCTCAGACTGTAATTTTGTGATCTCAAGCAGAGTACGGGATATCCTTAGACTCCTGAAATTTCTATGAGGCTATTTCAATGGAGAGATAAGATTAAGGAATGTCCTAAGGGCTGGCCTTTGACAACCTCTCTGGGGATCTGAGACCCAGGAATCTTAAGGCTTTTATGTGCAGGAGTGGATGAGATGCTTTCTGTGCTCATTCTGCCAGTTGTTGCACTCCTAGTCCTCCAGGATTTTTGAACTTGGACTGAAGACTTTGAGAGGTTAACTTATCATGTGATCCTTCCAGCTGGGGTGGGAGTGGACAGGGTTGAGCAAGGCTCTCCTTTATTCCACAAACCCAAATCCTCCTAAACATAGTGAGTGCTGGACCTGTCCCATGCCTCCTCTTTCTGGCTCAGCCTCTGAACTGTGAATGGTTCCTGGTACAGTTGCAGAGTAGCCTACTCTGAACTGCCAACTTGTTCCCACTGGGCAGTCTGTCCCATAAGACTCCTGATTCTCTCTTTCATGGGCAGCTGAGAGACACTGTTCTCACCTTATGCAGTGGAGGTGCAGTAGGGGTGTCTCTAGTTGAGTCTAATGCATAATTCCTTATGGAACACAGCTTCTCAGCAGCAGAATGGCTCACAGATTATGGTTTGTCACCTCCCCTACTCCCGTGCTGATTGGGATTAATGGCGGTCGCAGCTGTGGCTGCTGTGTCCTGCCCAGGACAGATAAAATCCGCTTTTCCACTTGCTGCTCCCAAATCTCTGATCATCCAAACAACTTCCCAGACTAGCACTGTGATAATTATCCCCAAAACGCACCTTGTAGCAATGGAGTTGTCCTGGAGTTTTTTCATCCAGTCACCGAGCAATACTGTTTATGCTAAAGAATTTTCATGCTAAAGAAATTCATCACCTAGTTTTTATAAGGAATCTAGTAGGAATTCCATTGTTTAAAATAGGACGTGTATTAATAGTCAATAAAGAATAACATAGCAAATATTGCCTCTTCTCCAGTAAGAAGTACATAAATTGGAAATCATCCACACTCATATCTGTGAAATTTACACAGTTATGGTACAGATGGTTTTAGGTCATTCAATTGGGCTACTCTAAACTCAAATTTGCACAAATATTTAAATGTTTGATAACAAGTCCTCAGTGGATAGCAATAAATTATATCCAGCAAAATTTAAAAATTGTTAAGAATATCAACAGTAATCAACTTACCACTTCTATTAAAAATATTGGAGGTGACTCATGAAAGTCCCAAATGAGGAAGATTTGTTTTCAAGTACTATCTGTAAGTTTTAAAATTGTAGTCACACCACACCTCATTCTTTTTTTTTTTTTTCATTTAATTTTTCTATTTTAAACATAATCGTTCTTTCAGGACTAGAGAAAATGACCTATCTTCTGGGTAGTTAAATTGCATGTCAAACATTTCAGACTTTAGAAAGCAGCTAATGAGGGTGTAATATTAAAATGTCAAACGTGTACATACCGTTTTCTCCTGTTCCTGCCTCTGAAACCCTCTAGTAACATTTATAATGATCTGTTTAGGCTTCAGTCCATTGTTCCCTTTCCTCGCTCATATTTAGTAATTACTTTCTCCTCAAGGCTGCACTTTTCAGAGGGAAAGTAAATTTCCAAAGCGGCGTTCAGTTTTGAATTAAATCCTGCTTATAAGACAGCAAAGGCACATTAAGGGAGTGCATTTGACAGCTCATAGCTTTTTTCATTTATTTCTATCTCCACAAAGTGCTTCATAAAGTATTTAAGTATATTTTTCTATATTGGTGAGAGTTTTTCTTTCCTTAGAAAACTTACTTACCTTCTGCCTGTGGATAATACCAGAGAAGATTTTTAAACTACCTGATAATCCCCTTGCAACTGAAACAGGGAATCGAAAGCAAAAAGAACAGATTTGGATGAGCAAGTAGTGAGTCACTGAAAACAAAATCCCTAAAGGAGCAATAATCATTAATGTTGAAGACAAAATGAAAATTTAGATTTTTATTACCAGTGGCACCCTAAAGAAGTATGTAATTTGGTATAATGGGTTTATAAAATCATGTTTTCTATTTCTAGTCAATGTTGAATGTGAGTCTATATGATGTGGTTAGTGCTGTGCAATCCACATTAATACAAGTTCAGAATCATCATCAGGAAAACCATCTGTAAATACGTATAATCATTAAGTGAATGAAAGTATGTGATTCGGAATCTCTGAGTGGCCATAAGTGCTCTGTGCTTTGTTATTGCCTTTAAGTGAAAGGTCAGTCTAAAATATGAGATAGCGAATATTTTAAAAACTCTATTGACGTGATATTTTCTGTATTCAAGAATTTATAACTTGGGCTGGAGCAGTGGCTGCCTGGTATGCACGAGGATGCTGGTTCGAACCCCAGCACCACATACATAATGAAGCATCCAAGAAATGAAAGCCACATGAAAAACTAAAAATTGTTTCTTTCTCTCTCTCACTGTCCCTCTCTCTTAAAAAAAAAAAAAAAAGTGGAGAGTGCTAAGAGCATACAGCAAAGCCCCTAACCCAGTCAGGGGAGGTGGTCAGGGGAGGCATCCCTGTGTAGATGATAATCACTCGAGAACCAAAGAATGAGTAAGAGTTACCAAAGGGAAGTAGGAATTAGGCAGTAGTATATTTGGCTATGAACAAGTCTATTGTCTCCTCGGCTATCTTCTTCTAAACAAATACTGTCTCTTTGATCTCCTGTTAAACTGAAACTTCTGTTAAGTCAAAAAGTTGTCCTTTTTGACTCCAGTGCCATCCTCACAGGAGTGATAGATACTTTGGATGCTTCCTTCCTCACACCAAGGCCCTGAAACATCCCTAAAAATGTGGAAACTGAGGCAAGGCACACCATAATCCCTGAACATCCCCAAAAGTGTACATGCTCAGGCAAGAAACAGAGGGCATGTTGGTGACTCAGGGCAATTAGCAAGAAAGAAATCATGCAGTCTTTTGTTGTTGGAGAGAGTCTTTTATGTTGGGATTTTTGTGTCTACTTTTAAACCACTAGACTAGGAATTCAACCTCTGTAGTAGAGAAAATATTATTGTATATTAGTTGATGATTAACTTTTATGAATAAGCATCCAGCATATAAAACCACCAAAAGGAAATAATCCAAAATGCTGCTTGTTTTTTGGTAGCTTGTAGTATTCAAAACAATAGCAAATGCTTCACTTTTATATTGCAGCTTCACTGGGACCTATGCTGTGTGAGTCCACATTGGGAGAATGAGGATAAATACTGGCTTTGGTTCAATAGAAGTTTTTAAACAAGTCAATCTTTATTCTGTCTATCTGATGACTCTATTTTTCCATGTGCTCTAATCAAAGGCATAACTCACTTTCGCTCAAACAAAATGCTCCACCAGGTAAATCATGAGTGACAGCCTGACTCAGGTTCAATCCTGGTTCAATATTGCCCTGCTAACATGTCAGCTATTGGAGAAAGACTGTTCATCGATTTGTTTCATGTACACATTATTTTGAATCACAGCGATTTTGAACACCTGAATTTCAGGTACAATTATAGTCTAAAACACCTTTAGCATTCTCAGTCACTCACTTTCAATGCCACGCAAACATGCACATTTCTTGCCATAGGAGAGGATATAATTTGTAAGTTTCCCTAGCATGACATTAGTTTTAGAAGGAAATTATTTCTCTACCTAGATCAGTATGAAAAATAATATCCTTTAATTTACAGAAAAGTATAATAAGCATGCAGTAACAAGATCTATTTTTCTCATATAATTTATATTAGATAATTTAAATATAATATATAATCTTAGTTCCTTAAAATTAGATTTACAGTCATTACATTAGGGCCAATAAAGAGAACTAATAGTGTTCTTATGTTTCAGTTTTTCATTAAGCATATAAAAATGGAAAATATTAGCAATGATCAACAAATTTTACACATCATAATTATAATAGCTTGACATGAACTAGTTTAATGAAGAAGCTCTAGCTTATAATACTCTGAACTCTAATGTACTTTGAATGTGGGAATGTGGACTTTTATGAAAGTTGATTGAAGGTTGAGAATCTACTACTTAGTTATTGTTTGATTGTGTATGTTTCACATGAATCATTACCACCAACTAGTGCTATTATAGGTTATGCCATCAACACCCCCCTATAGTTTTTATTTGGATTGGTTTTGGCAATATACGAATGAATCTTTACTGAGTTAAAATGATGTAAGATAACATATAGCTAGGAATATGTAAAGAATAAATGCTACTTGACTTAACAAGAATGAACACTTAGAAATTGATGAACAATTAAATTAAGCTTGCAGAAATCAATTTGAAATAATTCAATTGATTATTTCAATGTGTAATTATAGTAACATGTCACAACTTTTAAAGTTTTTCTTAAATTCAGGAAATAATATTTTATTTGTTACCAAATAACCCAAATGGGCTGGGGATGTAGCTTTGCAGATTGTAGTTCACTAGTAGAATGGTTGCCTATCATGCTACAGTCCCTGATATTATTTTATTTTGGCTAAAGTGTCCTATGTTTAAATATTTAAAGGAAAGTTGAAATGTGAGAACACTATTAGTTCTATTTATTGGCCCTAATGTGATGACAATAAAAACAAAACAAAACAAAAAACACCAGGCATGGTGGTACATCTCTGCAATCACAGATTAGATCTAAATGGGAGGATGATACAGGAGGATTGCAAGTTCTAAGTAATGTAGCAAGATTCTTTCTCAAAATAAAATTTTAAAGGGCCGGAAATGTAGCTCAGTTCAGTGGCAGAATGCATGACTAGCAAGTGTGAGGCCCAGGGTTCAGTCCCCGGGACTGCAGAAAAAAAAAAAAATTAACCAAAATAATGAACACATTACATACTTACATTTAACATAATTTCAATGTATTGATATTAGTTCTGTGTTTGTACAAATGCATGCTGTTTCAATCAGCTTTTTTACTGCTGGGACTAATTGGGTTAGACTCTTATAACCCTATCATGTCATTTCTAAATTGTCATTTTCTCACACATGAGCTTTTGAGAGATACCTAACTTCTAAACCATAGCACACAACCAGAATAAAATTATTTAATTTTAATGATTTAATTAAATACATGCCTTTTATCACTTTTCCAAACTTACGGATTTTAAATTTCCTTTATACAATCCAACAATGCAAATATAGCATTTATAGATAATCAGCATTTCAAAGATATCGCATTAATTCTGTATCTGATAGTTGATGTTCTTTCAATCTACAAAATTAAGATCAAACCTGTGGTAGAAAAGAATTTTAACAATCTTACCTATCACTTTGTTGGAAAAAAAAAAAAGTACTGGCTCTTTTAAGCTGAATAGTTTTGAACTAAAATCCTGAAATTAATACTTTCTATGTTTCTATTTTCTTCAAAAGATTGTATTAGGGATTTTTGAGTTAATATTGAATTGTTCTAGGGATCAGGCCTGGCATAAAATAAGTGCTCTATACATATAATAATAAATAATGAAATGCCAAAATTCAAATGAAGTACTATTTTCTATAGTTCTAGTGTTTGTTTATTTTCATAATTATTAGAGAATTTGGAGGCCTACCTAGGGAATGAGGCATTAGAATGTTCCACCCTGGGTGCTATTGATAGATACAGTAATAGACCAACTGAAATTCATTGTACTTTTTAACTATCACTCTGCACTGGTGATTATAAACAATATCAGTGACAAAATACTTCTATTTGGCATAATAATGCATGAAAAAATAATGAAAAGACCAATTTCTTTTACTCTTAAATGGTAAGCTTTAGTGTTATGTTCCCAAACTAGACATCAAATTCCCTTATAAATTGATGTTTGGTGGCATTTATCAAATAAATCATTTTCTAGGCATATTGGAAGACTTTAATGACCAGCATCATAATATGGCCTATGAAAAAACTAGTTAATAACAGCCATAATTGGATTCCCATGGGCCTTTTTTTTTCAAAATAACCCTTCTAATTACTTATTTAATATCTATCTTTTCCAGTAGACCAGGAAGATCCATTAACTAAGGGACAGTCTCTACTTGCTCACTGACATAATTCCGGTTCCTGGCACACAGCACATAGTCCCTAATTTTTTTTAATGTCAGAGTTAATTACTAAAAAGGTTAACATAAGTCTTCTGTACATATATCCTAACAATTGCCATAAACATTCACTTTGTTAGCTCAACACAGAAAACTGCTGAATTCCAAAATTTAGTTCATATTACTGTTGCCATGTGGAATACAAATTGTAATTAATAATAAATATTAGGTTTGCTGAGTACTCAATATTGCTAGGCAGTGATCTATAAACTTTAGATAGTCATTTAATCTTTATACCATTACAATGGCTTAAAAATTAAATAATCTGCTTACGAAGCTGGTCTGAGGTGAATGGTTTGGGTTCACATGGCATCTCTGCCCGTAATAGTTATTTCAAGGATCGGGTTCCCTCTGAGTTGTCACTCTAGCATTCTTAGGGAGCAATGTTGTCATCCATATGGGTTCTTGCCAGAAAGGTGGAACTAGATGTAGTGGACAGTTATACGTCCTCTCAGGTCCTAACAGGCCATGACAAATGTCATTTCCACTCATGCTCTACCTATAAGAGCATGATCATATGGCCAAAGAATTACACTGGAGGCAAAGAAATACAGGCAGCCTGGACACAAGCGTGCCTGGCTCTAGTTTTATTACTATGAAGAGAAGGCAGATTTTAGTGAAGAGCTAATAGTTGCTACACGTAAGTTTTTTCTCTTTCACAAATTCCTGTTTTGTATGTTTTCATATTGGAGCTTTATTACTTTCAGCTGGCCCAGAGACTTCCTAACCTGAATATTTATCTCAGTCAGAGTCCAGTCAGGAGACATAAGCCGCACCAAGATTTGAGCATGTAAAATATATGATTAAGTAGTAACAGGAAACACTAACAGATAGAGAGAACTCCTGAGAATTCAGAAATAGCAGACATAAGGTGCATTTTCCACTTCTAGGGCTGAAATAGAGAACATAGAAATTTGGAAGCACTCTAGTCACCACCTCCTATCATGAGATTCAGACTTTGTTGAGGAGGGAAATGTTGGGGCCATTGGATGGAAGTGATTACTGAGGTGATGTAGACCAGGAATGCTAAGCAAGAAGTTTTCTGGGGCGACCCACCAAAACCTACAAAGCTACTGCTTGGGAGCTTATGAAACTAGCAGGAAGCCTCTCACAGGGAGTGCTGGTGACACATGCTGAAAAGTGGGTACCACTGAGTGTCCTCCAGAGTGATGGTGGTCATTCTCTAGAAGTAGGGATTATAAATCACCTTGGAGTCAAAAAGAGAATCCCTTTCTCCTAATGTGCCCCCTCCCCAACATCCTGTACCAACACACTTCATGTTCTGCCAGCTGGCAAACAATTTGTGTTTATGGGTCCAGCTCCAATTTTCATTAAATACTGCAAGGAAAGATAGATTTGAGGCTAAAAGGGCGTAAGTTGATGTTTGTACGCTGGATAGGTGTGCTGTGAATAATGCTGTATAATGTGCCTTATTATAGAACTGAATGAGATGAAAAGTGTCTCAGATTTTTTTCTCTAATATGAACAAACAAAAATTCTGCCCAAAATAAGATTTCTTTGTTTCATGGTTAATATTCAATCTTAAAATTTCCCCTCTTACCCCACCTGCTGTATTTTAATAGCTCTCAACAAGTCCCCTCACCCTACGCAGAGTAACCATGAAAGAAAATGTTGTCATTTGGCTAAACGGTGATGGAAATCCACGCTCTTACAGTTTTAGCTAAAAACTCACTCAGCTTCATTTAGTGTTTCCTATTTTCACACAAAGCAGTGTCTGTTTCCTAGGATTTCTTGCAACCATCTCCTCAATGACCCTGTCATTATCAGCGTGAGTAGTGAGAAAATGAAAACCAAACTGCAGATGTGTTCCTAGAGCCATCTGGCTCCTTTGGAAGGTAATTTACTTACCTAAAAATAATCACATGCATATGGACAGCCCCCTCCCTTAACACAACATATTCCTAAAACTGTTAACACTGGTTCAGCTGAGTTTACAAAGAAAAGGGTTTCTCCTACGCATACTGTTCTTTTGTTAATACTCACATGTGGTATCCGAGAAAGAGGCAACACTCACACATCCTAAGAAGCAGGAAAAATCTGTTGATGAGATTTTCTTAAAATCAAAAGTGTTCTTTTGAATATATTCAACAGTGAGTTTGTGTGTGTGTGTGCATGAACACACACTATTTTTAAGTAACTGTAATTGTGTCACATTTTAAGTTGGCAATTTAGAGTTTGATTCCAAACTAATTTCTTCTTATACCATGATAAAAGTGCATTTCCAATAGGTTCTGATCATTATTGAAAATTTCTGGCTGTCTGCAAACCTGCCAGCATGGAAAATTTGAATTCTTCAATCTTAATATTGCAATCCACCTGTAGATAGCATAGTCTAAGCCACAGCTTAGCATAGCATAGTCTAAGCCACCCATCATCATTTTGTTGTTTGATTGAACAATAACAGACAGTTTAATGTAGGTGCAGTGGTATTCAGCTGCTCTAGTAATAGTTGCAATGCCTGAATTATCCCCAAATTTTCCTTGGAAAATACATGGATAAGTTCACCTATTTTTAAATCATAATCTTTTCATAATATGAAATGTTGTTGGTGAATGATTAGGTAATGCACATGTGTACCAGCTAAGTGGTCTTCACCTAATGGTGGGCTTGAGCCGTGTGACCCCATAATAGCATGAGCCTGCTCCTTAAATGAATGTATTTGAGGGCCACTTATGTAAGGGTCTGTTCTTATATAAACTGCTTCCTGAATCTTAAGACTAAATGTTCAAGACACTTTAATTACTTAGGCCATGCCATATTCTAAACTATGTTAGGTCTATGTTAGTAAAACTAGTTTAATACGGAAACTATTGATTTTATACTGGTCTCTATACTTTTACCTGACTTACTTATATCCTAAATTATAAAGAGGATGTTCCTTTATATTTTTAGCTTGTCAAAATGTTTTTGAATAACTTAGAAGTAAGAGCAAAGTGGAGAAACAGCTGTCCCTTGTTATTTTGTTTCCTGAATACAGATAGTCTTAAATTGCTATAAATGGAAAGGCTGGAATGAATTCAAACCCTGCTTGTTTAAATACACTCAGGCTGATGTGTTTGTGTGTTGAACCTTTGGAAAGGGCAGCACCAGAAAATACTACACATTAACTTGTCGCACATGACAATATACGGTTATGGCGTCCCTTTTGTTTGTCAGATAGAGCTGCATAGGTATCATTCGGAAATTTTGGTGACAGTAAATCACAAGGGATTCGAAGTAAGATATACGGACTGCAGTATTAAATGCTGAGGCAATGGGTGGAATTTTTTTATTTCAACTCTTCCCAGGAAAACAAAAGTTCTTTTGGACTTACATATTTAACTTAGATCAAGCCAGTAAGCAAGTATTTCATGATTTGTATAATATGTCAGGAAGAGAATGAATAAATGTACAGAGGCTTTTTCCTTCCCTTTTGACTTCTGAACACTTACTATGTGAGAGGTTAGTCCATATGAAAAAATCAAAAGCTGATCTGTTTGTTTTCACTCCATAACCCATTAGCTTAAGGTAAGTGCTGTTCTTAGGATGTTCTTAAATAGAGCTTATCCAACAGCCTTATTAAATATGTAGATATCTTAACAAATTCCTTTTTCAACATTTGAGGAAAGAACAGAATTCGAAGTTTAAGAAACTGGACAAAGTTTCATGTTTGACACAGGCTCACGTTTGGTGGTAGAAATAAGACCTTAGTGTTCAGAAATTCAGTCCAGTGTTTTTGGGACAAAGCCACCATTCAGCATAAGGATTTGCTCTAGTTATTATAGTAAATCCAGGCAGAGTGAGTCATTCAAATGCCCTACAAAGTTATTATTATACTGTTATATTAATTTTCAGATTATTTTCCTATTTGACACATCCATAACCTCATTGCCCAGAACATAGTATAGGAACTAGTAAAACTAACTAACTAAATAAATAAAAAGTATGTGCTTAGTCTCAAAGTCAAAAAGAATCAAAGCTACTGTGATTTTACTACCTCACAGATTGTGGTAAGATTGCATGGGGACAGTACCAACCAAGAAGAAAGGAATCAAAAGATTGAGGTTCATTGCTAATTTATTACAAATCTGACATATTTATTGGAGAAAATAATACTAAATTATGAAAATTAGAATTGCATATTCTTTTTCACATCAAATATCTAGACAAAAAATTAAGTGAAATGATGTCACTAGGCATGGTCACAAACTACAAAAAGCAGCACCATGCACACAGTACTGAGAGTTTATGTTTTGGCCTTTCTTTGAGCCTTTGGATAAATCCGTGAATCTCTGTGAACCTGTGAGTCTCAGGATCTTCTTCACTTTGTCTCTGAGCATTAAATAGTGTCACATATATGTATATACATGTAGTCGCTAACTAACACAACAGTTTCATATTATGTAGGTGCTCAGTAAATGATTTATTTTAATCATATTATAATTCCATTAAATTAATGTATTATTTTAATTAACATCTAGTTGACCTTGCTCTTCAATCTAGATACACACATACATGCATGTATTTTTTTCATTTATTAACAACACAAATATAATGCTCACTATACAGTATGAAAAGAAACAGATGCTCAGTAAATTTGTTAGTATGCCCAAATGATTATACATGAGCCATATTTGAAAATTTATTCAAACGTTAGGTTCTTTGACGCGTGTCCCAGGATTAAGAAATGATTTTCTAGGCCCTTTTCAACATTTAAAAATATTCAACTTTCACCATAAAAATATATGGAAACACATTTGTCATGTAGCTGACATAAATACAGGGCTGAGCATGTCTAATAATTGTAATATTTTTATTGTACCCATGCTTTGTGTTGTATTCAGTCCTTGTATGGTCCAGTTCATTACCAATAAACCTCACATTGCCATTCTTATCAAAATACAGGCTTTTTAAATGAGAGAAAAAAATTCCTTTTTAAAACTATGTCTCCCTTTCTCTGACTTTCCATCTACATGCATCTTAGAATTCTTTCCTTAAGCTGTGTTTTACCCTCCAATGTCTCTCCGTTATCTTTTTTCTCAAACCCATAGAAAGTCTAGTCCTTTCCAACCCTACTAGAGACCCTCTTTGAGTCCTGCTTCCCTAAATCACTTGCCTTTTATACCCACTGAACACTCAAACCTCACATGGTCCACGCTTGCACTTCCTTTATCATCATCTTTAATGAGCAGCCTGATCGAATCTGCATATTCCTCAGTGCAGTCCTAAAAATGCCTTCTCAAAAATGTTACTAATTCCTAAATCCACTGGTGTGCTTTCAGTTTTGTCTTAGTTGTTCTTCCTGCAGCATTTAATAACATCTCTTTGTTGCTTTTTCAAAATCCTCCCTGCATGATGCTCCTAATTTTCTTTTTGCTCATTTTCTTCCTGTGTGCATTTCCTTTCTTGTTTTGTCCTTTTCCATCATCTATCACCTAGATGCTATTTCTTAAAGCTCCATTTTCAGCTTTCTTCTTTTCTCCTGACAATATTCTCCAGTCTTGGTCTCTCCTGAAGTCCCAGCTTAGATCTTACAATGGGTTAGAGTGACCCATCGGTCAAGCCATTCCCTTGGGCACACTCTTCCTTTAGGACTTGCTTTCTTGATGATTATAAGAAACTCCTGTGTGTTTGTGAACCTCAAGCACTGCACCATTCATTTCTGCTCCTTCTTCACAAAAGATAGCCTCCAAGTCCTGTCCATACTACTTCAGAGGTATCTGTTACTCGTTGCATTAAACTGCTTTCTATTAGTTTAATAAATTCCTGAGATGATTGATTTTTTAAAAAGTAAAGGTTTAATTTTGGCTCATGGTTTTAAGGTTTCCAATCTGTGGTCAGCTGGTCTTCCGGCTTTAGTTCCATAGCAAGGAAATCCATCATGGTGGGAGCCCTTGGCAGGAGAAGCTGCTCACCTCCTGGCAACTGGGAAGCAAATAGAGGGGAAGAGAAGGTGTCAGGGTCCCAGTAAATCCTTCACAGACATGTTCCCAATGACCTAACTTACTTCCACAGGCCTCACCTCCTAAGATTCCACTAATCCTAAAGTTCTTAGAAGCATCATAGGCTGGTGGCAAAGTCATCGAATTATGTTCCTTTGGGGAACATTTCCAAAATGTAGCACCTGTGATCCTTGGATTCTACTATTGCTAGGATTCTAAATGCTTTCCAGAAGCTTCTCCCTTTTCTTTTTCTTTTTTTCTTCTCCAATCCAGCTTTCATAATCCCAACAGAATACCCTCTCCAAAGCACCATTCTACACTAAAAACATATCTCAGTTCCTTGCTGCTTGCATAATAAAATAGAGTGTTTTCAGCATTTTCCAAAGTCTGGATTTCATGACTTCCCACATCCTCCAAGCAGTCTTTGTGTTTCGAAGACTTTTCTCTTCTCTGTGACTTTGCTCATGCTGTTTCCTTTTGATACCTCT
>PVKS010009944.1:29977-62170 GCA_004027875.1 Aplodontia rufa
AAAAAAAAAAAAATGTGAACCTCATGTCACTTCCTTCCAAATCCTCTAATGGCTTTGGACCCTCCTATTAAAAAAAAAAAAGTCATTTAGTTTAGCTATAGTAAATTGAGCTGCTATAAACATTGATGAAGCTATATCTCTGTAATATGTCGATTCTAGTTCTTTTGGGAAAATACTCAGGAATGGGATAGCTGGGTCATAAGGTGGTTCCAGCCCTAATTTTTTGAGGATTCTCCACACTGATTTCCAGAGTAGCTATACAAGCTTGCAGTCCAACCAACAGTGTGACTGTGTTCTTCTCTTCCCATAACCCCTCCAGCATCTGTCATTGTTTGTATTCTTCATTTTTGCCACTCTGACAGGAGTTAGGTGGAATCTCAGTGAAGTTTTGATTTGCATTTCTCTGATTGCTAGTGATGTAGAACATTTTCTCATATGTTTATGGGCTTTTTGAACTTCCTCCATTGAGAAATTTCTATTTAGCTCCGTAGCCCATTTATTTATTGGATTATTTGTGGTTTTGGTGTTCAGTTTTTTTATTCCTTTGTATATTCTAGATACTAGCTCTCTGAGGTGTAGCAGACAAGGATTTTCTCCCATTCTGTAGGTTCTCTCTTGACACTCTTGACTTATTCTTTAGATGTGAAGAAGCAATTAAGTGTAATGGCATCCCATTCATTTATTCTTGGCTTTAATTCTTATGCTATGGGAGTCTTGTTAAGGAAAGCGGTGCCGACACCTATATCGTATAGTGGTGATCCTGTATTTTTCTTCAAGCAATAGTATAGTTGCTGATTTATTGTCCAGATCCTTGAACCATTTTGATTTGATTCTTGTGCAGGGTGAGAGGAAAGGATCCAATTTCAGTTGTCTGCATATGGCTGTCCAGTTTGTCTAGTGCCATTTGTTGAACAGGCTGTCCTTCTGCCATACTATGCTTTTTCCCCCTTTATCAAATATCAGATGGTTAAAGATTTGAGTGTTTGTCTCAGTATCTTTTATCTGTTCCATTGGTCTTCATGTCTGTTTTGATACCAATACCACACTGTTTTTTTTTTTTTTTTTTGTTACTATAGCCCTATTGTATAATTTCAGGTCAGGAATTGTGACACCTCCTGATTCCTCTTTTTTAGTTGTAATGTTTTGGCTATTCTGGGCCTTCTGTTGGTTCATATGAATTTGAACATTTCTTTTTCTATATCCATAAAAAATATCATTGTGTATTGGGGATTTAGCTCAGTGGCAGAGCGCTTGCTTAGCATGCTCAAGGTCCTGAGTTCAATCCTCAGCCCTGAAAAAAAAATATCATTGGTACACTGATGGGGATTGCATTGACTCTGTATAGGGCTTTTGGTAAAATCATTATTTTGATTATATTGATTCTACCTAACTAAGAACATGGAATGCTTTTCCATCTATTCAGGTCCTCTGCAATTTCTATTTTTAATATTCAATAGTTTTCATTGTAGAGGTCCTTTATATTCTTTGTTAGATTGATGCCTGAGTATTTTATTCTTTTTGAGGCAATTGTGAATGGGACAGACTTCCTGAACTATGGAGCCAACCCAGATGCCCCTCACTGGATGAGTGGATTCAAAAACTGTGGTACATATATACAATGGAATTCTACTCTTCCATTAGAGAGAATGAAATCATGGCATTTGCAGCCAAATGGATGGAGATGGGAAAAAATTATGCTAAGTGAAATATCCCAAACTCAGAGATTCAAGGGCTGAATGTTTCCTCTCATATGTAGAGGTTAGAATATAATTGGAAACAAACTGAAAGTAGGCTAAGCTAATAATAAGCTCAACATGGATGAATTTTTACATGAACAAGGGGAACCTTGCGTATGATGGTGGGAGAGGAAGGGAGGGTGGCAAGGAGTGGGGTGGGATTGCGAGGGATGTCGGGGAAGCTGGAGGGATGGAGTAAGAGGTTGTTGGCCTAGTGGGTAACCTTCAACTTCCATGAGGAGCCCAGCTGGCATGGGGGTGGAGTGGGGGAAATTTGGGATGGGAGGGAACCCAAAAAGGGGAGATCGTGATCTGGCTTCAGCATTGGCTTACTCTGACATTATACATGTGATCATAATTTTGTGGCAACAATACCTTCCTTTATGTATGATTATGTTGAATGAATTAAAAAAAGTTCTTCTTTGAAGAGCTGATGTTGCGTTTTCTACTGAATTTAATCTGTTTAATAAAATCTTCCATTGAGAATTAGAAAACAAGCCATGCCAAGGCAAGCCCTACCATTAGATTTAATTCCATCATCTTGTATTCATTTCTTCTCCTGGCACTGAGTAGAGTGTGCCTGGAGAAAGAAATACTGTCAGTTACTATAATATAGCTATAAAATAACATCCAGAAATATGATGGACATGTAGTTGCATCCTCGCTTGAAAAATATCATGACAAGTTAGTGGGATGTTTTAGGGTGTTGTTTTATTTGACTTTTTAGTCACAAAGTTTCTTTCATGCTACTTAGGTATATAACAAAAATGAATTTTTTAAAATAAAAAATATGTAATTCCACCATATGGTAAACCCAATCAACTATTTAAAGAACTTTGAGAACACATTTGCTGATTTTAACAAATCTCCAAGGCAGGAATAGCATAAAAACAATATGGATTATTGTGAAAAATCTACTGGACTATCTAAAAGTGTGAATTTGTATAGGATTATATTTTTAGGCATAGCATTATATAAAGTGTTCCTTTTAAACAGAAGAATATGAGGCCTAATTTTTAATTTTAATCAAACTGATATGTAATATTGAATTCATTAGTGTTTCTATAAACCTCAACTTTAAAGATAGCATTGAAACCATTTGTTATTTTTTCCATGTTTCTAAATTTGTGTTAAATATTTTTAAGTTTTGTATTTATTATTCTATTGCACATGTGTCTATGTTAGGTAAACTATATTACTACCCTCTCAGATTATTTTCTTACAGAATCAGAACCAAGAGAAGCAAATGTTAGGAGGCTTCAGTTGCGTTTAATAAAAATTCCAAAATAAATTATCTTAAATGTTTCAAGCATTATGGCTCTTGTACTTGAACTTTGTGTTGAATGGATAAACTCAGAACCAGATTTGTTGCCAGCAGAATACCATGTGCCAGGATTACTGGAATCTACAAAAATAGAAATAAGTACTTGTTTGTTTAAAATGGTCAGAGTAATCTACAAAATGGACAAGAAAGGGTGAAATCAATACTTTCTAAATTGCATGATTGCTATACATGGGAGGAGGGCAAAATGGATAAAGAGAATGTTGGGAAGACAAGTACCATGACTTACCAACAAGATTAATTAATAACTTTGACTACATTTAATGCTTTCCCTTTGAAATGTTCTATATAAGACTCTGAAGAAGTCTGGTACAAATCAATGAATTAATTAAATACTTCCATGTTATATCCAAAGAAAGTAAAGACTTATTGAACTAATTTTCAATTTAATATGTCTCTAAATAAGCATAGAATTTGAAGACTGTTGGATATTATGTCAGACTATTTCCTGCTCTCTGTTAAAATCAATAGAATGTTATAGCACACTTATTAATGACAAGTATTTCAGAATTTATAGAAGGCTTAGTCTTTGCCCTCAAGAAATTAACAACTTTGGTTGTGGAGTCAACATCTAAACACATAAAACAATGGAGGAAAGAGACGATTTAATGCATCATAAAATATTAGGATGGGATCATGACACAAGATAAAATGGCCCTTCAAGAAGTAAGGTTTCTTTGTTGACCAGAGCTCATGGAGTTAGGCTGCTAGAAATAGCTGGGAGTTCAGTGGATCCCTGAAGAGGGATAGTTGGATCAGAAATAAAAGGCTGAAAATTCATTCAAGCTTAAGAAAACAAGACAAAGCAGTACAAATGGTTTCAGAAGGCATATGTTGGGAGTATGATTGGGAATAAGGAACTTGGGTTACTCAGGTGACAGAGAATAGGGAAGATGGCCTCTCTGGAGAGAAATGTCCTCATTCAGGAGTAATGTTGAAAGCATTTTAGAGTTAAGGTTGGGATGAGTTTACTCTTAAAATCCCAGCATGTAAACTATTTTCAGAAATATAAAAAATTAGACATTGTTCAGTTGTGGAAACCATGATCAACACAGTAATGTCTCTCTCTCTCTCTCTCTCTCTCTCTCTCTATATATATATATATATATATATACACGCACACACACACACACACACATACACACATGTCATTTGTGTTAAACTCATACAAGTCCAGACATAGCAAGAAGAGAAATAAGTTAAAGTTGATATTCAGTAAGAAAGCACATGAATCTTAAATCCAGTGTGATAAGAAGAGTGAATATGAGGAGTCTTAACCAAATGAATTTCACATACAAGAAGTGTGAAAATAGAATTAGGACTTTTTAACTCTTTCAAGGTATGTGACCTTGAACAAGTAATTTTGCCTGAAATTTCAGTTTCATAATTCATAAAATAAAGGAGGGAATGTTAAATTTCCATTAGGTTTGTATGGTAAAAAACTGTCAATTTATTTTATCATCTGCTTTTGCTCATTATAGAACGGGCGGTAAAGGTTGATGGTATCATTCCTGTAGACAAAATTAATTAATGTATAGTCCTCTATACCTATCAGCCAGAGACAGATGTTTTAGCAAAAGTGCCCTTTTTTTTTTTTTTTTGGTTATTTACAATTTCACATAATGATGGGAATTTTTTGTCACATACTCATAATGCGCACAATACAGCAACGTAATTTGGCCACACACCCCCAGCATTCCTCCACCTCCCTCCTCCCATTCACTAACCCCTTGCCTCTCTTTCTGGGGTATATATTTATTCTAATAAACCCAAGTATACTGACATAATTCTTATACATATGAAGAACATTTTTATATGTAATAATAGTATATACAATGACATACTACAGGAGGATAGCATGCTAATTAAAATAAGCCAATCAAAAAACTAAAGGGTAAGTGTTCTCTCTGATATGTGGAAGCTAACCTGAAATAAAGAA
The DNA here is from genome assembly GCA_004027875.1 of Aplodontia rufa. Taxonomy (NCBI): domain Eukaryota; kingdom Metazoa; phylum Chordata; class Mammalia; order Rodentia; family Aplodontiidae; genus Aplodontia; species Aplodontia rufa. The sequence goes on from PVKS010009944.1 coordinate 34,995, forward strand.
AAGAACAGAGGAATAGTGGAAGGGGAAGCACATGGAGGAAGTTGAAATGAAATAGGGAAAGGAAATGGAAGGAATCAGACTTAACTTGCTCATATTCATATATGAGCATATCATAATAAATTTCATTTATCTATGTATATATATAAATGAGTCATTAAAAAAGGCATGTAGTAATTAACAGAAAGACCAATAGAAATAGAATAGAGAAGGGTGAGGGGATACCAGGAATTGAGTTGGAAAAAGTTATACTGCATGCTTTTATAAAAATGTTAGTGCTTCTCCCATTGTCAAACATCTAAAAAGAACTAGGAATGGAAAGAAGGGAGAGGGAGGGGAAATGCTGAACTGAGCCAAGAGTGTAGTACTTTGAGAGACTAAGAGTGGGATTGAATTCTCTCTGAAAATTTCGAAGAAATAAATAAATGAAATAATGCTAAGTGAAATTAGGAGAGTTTTAGAGAACTCATTAGTTTTCACTTGGAACTTCATAGTATTTGTATGTCTTTTTGTGATACAGGTAACAGCTATTCTTTGATGATCTGGTGGGAATGTACATAAAGAGAAATTTCACAACTGCATATAAACACTTTCCCCCAAACACATTTTTTGACTTCTTTCTTCACAGCCCCTGTCCTTTTCTTCTCTTAGCCATTACCTCCCCCTCATCCCTCATTTCCTCCCCTCCTCCTCTCTGACTGTCTGTCTGTTTCTCTCTCTCTCTCTCATACACTTTCAAGGGCATACACACATTCATTTCCAAGGACATAAAGTTTCAAACCCACTTCTTTCAATCAGTTAATATTAATTGAATTCTACATGCTTTCATTTGGTATATGTGTGTGTCTAAAAGAGAAAAATCATTAAATAAAATGTTTTCTTCCCAGGAAAGATATAAAACACACACTGGTTATTTTTATGGCAATTGTCTAGATAGGAATTTAATCAACACTGCTAAATTATATAACCAACATTAATGAGGAAATACATCTGTATATGTAAATATGTATAATCTCTTCACTGGCCAAAGCATTCCATTCTTCCAATTCCAATCCCAGTTGTTGAATGTCTATAACATTTTGTTTAGAAGATTGGTGATACTGTTTATAGAGAGACGTCGTGTGAATCAAATTTTGGAAAATAACTTTTAACATCTGTTAGAAATGTTAAACTATGTCTGTGCTTTGACGATTTTACACATGCAAAAGGAATTATATTTTATAAATAGCAAGAAATCATTTCAAAAACAGTTGTCAATATAAACTACAAACCTCTTGGCACAAATGAATTGACCACATACAAAAAGTTAACACATCTCTTACAAAGAGACTGAAACTTATCTCTCCTAAGCCTTCAAAACTGGTTTAAAACATTGAAAATTTGAAAATTTTAATCACAAAAAAATTAAAATTTGAGAATTTTCATTTTAATATGGAATATTGCAAAGCTTACACAATTCTTTTAATTATTACATTTAATGAGTGTCATTTTGAAAATTAGCAGAAATTTCTGTGAATAGATACATGTGCATATAAATACAAACAATAATATGTAACATTATAAATCATAGGCAAACACTAATCAATATGTACATACAGTCGCATACACAGACTATATATTCAGTTTATATTTGTTAAAAGGTCAGTGATATATTAGTTTAATTTAATGAGTACCACACTGTCTTAACTGTAATTTCTCCTGCAGCCACATAATTTGGATTTGGCCTGATAGTTTTCTCTGGCTGTGAATGGTATGCAGAGGTTTTCGTGTTCTCACTATTTTGTCAAGTATGTTGATAGATTTGTCTTACACAACTCATCTATCATTTGTTCTTGCTACTTTTGTTCATTTAAAATTTTGGTTTTTGAAATTTTGTTTTCCAATGTGAAAAATAGATTATACTTCATTTAGAGTATATAGTCCAAAATTCAAGACTGTCTGTGACATAGATACAAGATTTAACTTTTCAACTTATGAGAAGTTATTTTGAAAAAGCACACTTTGAATTATTGAATTTGGTTCCACTTAAACTAAGCAACTCAGGAAAATTTTTGGTAGGAGTAGTGGCATGACAGATGGATTCTAGGAAGAATTTAGAGTATATATTATATTTTTGGAAGGGTGATGTTCTATGAGGATTTATTTTAAATTACTTGTATTCAATTAGTATTTATTTGAACAGTTCATATAGTCACTGAAAATATGTCTGATACATAAATGAGTGAATGATTTAGAAGGTATCATTTACACATTATTTAACATTAGATATCAATGAACTACAGAATTGTGTTTCAGTTATATTTTCTCTATTGCTTGATGATTACTACTTCCTTATTCAAATATGTATCAATCAGTTAAACAAATATGTTGTAAGATTTTCCAACATTTCAGGTAATGGATTTATTTCTAGTACCATATTCACTTAAAAGCAAATCTCTCATCACTATTTTCTTTGGTCTTTAAAATTCTTAATTTTGGTCCTTTTTTAAGTGAAGTTTTATCCTCTTCATTATTTTGTCCATTACTTTGAAAATATATGTTAAGTTTTGGTTTAAGTCTTTAATTTAAATACTTTGAGGTGGAAAAGATTAATTTTGTATTTATAGCTCCATTTCCTGAACAATTGGTTTTGTGCTGTTTTCGTTTTTATTAAGTTCACATACTTTCTAATTTTCCAAAGAATTGCCTTTCTTGTTTTTCTTTTTGTTTGTTTGTTTTTTACCAGAGAAGGGCAGTGAGAGACACAGAGAAATTCAATTTTTATTGAGTGTTTCACATGGCTTTCGTTGCTGACATTTAGTTGTGTACGTGGGTGCTGGGGTTTGAACCTGTGTACTTGCACATGCCAGACAAGCGCAGTAACCACCGAGCAACTGCTCCAGCCCCCTTTTTTGTGTTTTTAATATTTTTATTTACTCCATGAATTATTTAGAAGTATATTATTTAATTTCAAAATGGTGGGAGATGTTCTAGATATTTATATTTTATGATTTCTAGTTTACTTTAATCATGAAAAGAAAAAATATTTTGTAAATCCTAAATATTTTCACAAATTCTTAGACTCACTTTATGACCCTGAATGATTTATCTCAAATATTCCTTGTGCATTTTAAGTGAATGTGTATTCTTCTGATATTGAATGTTCTACAAATATTGCTTATGTCAATTTGGTTGATAATATTATTAAAATCTTATGCATTCTTAGAGATTTTCTATAAATGTGTTATCTCATTTACAAAACAGTGTTTTTGAAATCCATTTTAATTGTGGAGATTCATATCAATATATTATATATTACTATATATTATATGTCAAAATGTTTTTTCCCATGTTATGATATCACTATTAATGTGACCATCTCCACTTATTTTTATTTAAGTTGTACATTTTTATTACAAATTTTTCTATATATTACCATATAGTGCAGTTTATAATTGCAGGAATTTTACAGAACCACGGAAAAGTGAATCCAGGGAAGTAGATCATATTTCACATAAATATTTTGTTTTATTAAAAGTATAAATATTTTAGATTCATACTCTATTTAAGATATTTCATGATTTACATATAAAAACCATTCACTGCTGACTGCAAATTAATTATGGAATTTATAAGAAAACACCTCCATAAAAATCAACTACCTGGGGGCTGGAATGGTGGCTTGCCAGTTACAGAGATTTCCTGGCACTCAGATTCAATCCCAGCACCATGTGCAAAACAAAATGACAAAGCAGTGAAAGCCTCATAAGAAACTGAATAAAATTGATTCTCTCTCTCTCTCTCTCCTTCAATGTCCCACTATCTATAAAAAAAAAAATATCAACTACCTATGTCATTATTTGATTCACACAAATGAAAATTTTTATTTCAGGTTTTTGGAAGACATTTTATCCCCTTAAGAGTTACTATTTCACAGTGTTTTACATAGTTGTTTCTTAATATTTTATACATTTCATAAGTCTCAAACTTACAGAAAATTTGCAATAATTCAACTGGTTCAAATATATCTATCACCTGGAATCACAATTTAACATTGTACTTTTCTCTACCTCTTTATATGTAGATTATATATATTTTATATATATTTTGTAGGGCAGGCAGCATATCTCCAAGTAATTTAATGTTTATCTCTTAAGAACAAGGACAATTTTTTCATAGTCACAGTGCAGTTATCAAATATCAGAATATTGAACATTTAGCCTATACTATTTTTTTTAAAGAGAGAGATGGATAGAGAGAAAGAATCAAATTTTATTTAGTTTTTCATGTGGATTTCATTGCTACAGCACTTTATTGTGCATGTGGTGCTGGGGTTTGAACCCGTGTTCTCACGCATGCCAGGCAAGCGCCGGAACCACTGAACCACTACTCCAGCCCCTAGCTTATACTATCTTATACACAGTTTGTATCCATAATTTTTCAATTGTGTAATAATTTCTCTTTTGGTATTTTATTTCCATCTAAGATTTACTCAAGGTTTAGACCAGGGTTAGTTATCTTGGCTTTTTAGCGTTCTCTAATCTGGAGCATCTCCCCAGCCTGTCCATGCAACGGTCTTAAAGCTAAAGAGGCAATTCTTTTACATGTAATGAAAAGTTTTATTATAGCATGCAATATTGAAGAAATAGTGATATTACGGCATTTGAAGGTAAATGGATGGCAATAGAAGAAATTACACTGAGTGAAATTAGCCAAACCCAAAGACTCAAGGATCAAATGTCTTTCCTTATTTGTGGAGACTACAGCAAAACCTAGGCTTGGGCAAAAGGTCAAGCTCATGTAAAAGACTCACCAATGTCAAAGCAACACAATATAAGGGAACCATAGAGATGGGGGCAGGGAAGAGGAGGGAGGAAGGGGGAGGCAGGGATAATAGGGAGTGACCTAGAGGGAGAATCAATAATGTAACTTAGGCTTTACTGCCCCCCAGAAGCCAAATACTATTTATGCAATCATTTAATTCTGGAAAATGCACAATCATATACACACACACATTTATACACGTTTATGTCTGTTATGGGAGGTAAATATAGAGTCAAGGGATTGGGGTGTGGGTGAGGTGTGGGTGATTGTGGATTAGGATCAGGGGCACATCGTATTTTTACCATATATGCATTTATACATCCACTACTCAATATTTTTTTGAAAAAAGATGAAAAACTGAGAAAAAAAAGAAGCATTTTAGCTGAAATTCACTTTTTGATGTTTTTCATAAAAATGCCACATACTTTATCAAGTAGAAAAAGCCTAGTATTTAAATAGTTGGAACATTTTCTGAGAAGGAATGTTTCCAGTGAATGTCTTTTAAAGCATTTGAGTATAGCTCTGTCCTGGTGTCTTAGAATGGCCAGCCCTTTTTTCTTCTCTCAAAATTACATTGTGTAAATGACCACATAAATTTAAGTTAGTCTACAGTCATTGAGAGGAGGAGTGCATTTAAGTATACACATTTTTTAAAGTTCCTTTGCTGATCTCTATTCATAAATTTTAACAATGCCATTAAGGCATCAGTGTTAGGGCTCTGAAGACAGAATTCTTGTTTTTAACTCCTATGCTATTTCTTATCAGCCAGGGAATATTGAATATCCTGTTTGAACTCATTTATTTCAGTTTCTTCAATAGAAAAATATGGTGGATAAACAGTAACTTGTAAGAGCGGTGTTGGGAAATTCAGTGAGTATATCACATTCAATCTATATTGAAACTCTCAGACATTGACTGGTACTCAATAAACATTAGCCACAACAAGTTTATAAAACCACTAACTGAAATCATTTCTTACATGTTTGAATACTCTACTGCAACTGAAAGCTACCATTTATACAATCTGGGTTTTTCCTTGAAACCTCTTAAAAAGATATATGACATCATTGATACACAGAAATGTCTGAGCAGAAGAAAGTCATCAAATTATTGCTTTCTAAAATAGAAGGGAAAAACTTCACAGCAAGCATTCTCCAAAAGCAAGAGGGAATAAAATGAGACTCAAAGTGCAAATGAAAAATAAAATTATTTTGTGAGATAATATGCAAGCATTTCAGGAATTCAGTTAGATATATAAAGCTTGGACAAGCCACAATAGTTTGAAGTCTAGTTAGTGTAATATAATGCACATAGGTAAATAATTTAATTTATTGAGTGAATAATTCTCAGAAAACTTTTTTAAATTTAGCACTATACAGTAAAAACTACATAAAGTTGAAATGAAGAAGGTACTATCATGGATTTAGTAGTGAAAATAGGCTCCACGGAAGACAGAGAATTAACCTAGCAGGTGATGTTCAAATGAGAAGAGGTAGTTAAGGGAGAGATGGAGATAGAGTATCCTGTTCCAGGGAGTGAACACACACACACACACACACACACACACACACACAGAGGAATATGTGTGGATGAATCAAGCTACCTCAAGTAAAACATTGGCTTGGATAAAAGTAACTGGCAATATTAGAGAAGAACTGATCCAGATTCTAAGGAGCTGATGTGTTACTATGTAGACAAACGCTGTCATCAAAAATTTCAAGGTAAGAATATGTTATCATGCGGAGTTCCTCAGGTCCAAGAATCTAGAGATGATTAATCAAACTCTTGCTAAAATAAGCAAAAGAAAACATTTAATGTATAACCAGAGCTCAAATATTTGGAAGGCAGGAGACAAAAATGGGCAATATTCAGGCAGCTGCAGGTAAGAAAGGGAGATATGAATTTTAGAGATTATTCATAGGAAACATGCTACAGTGGCGGCTTTCCTTCTATTTATTTGTTTAAAGAGACAGTCTATATTTTTAAATCTGTTTTTTTTTTCCAAACACTTAGTTGTGTATACAGTGCTGGGATAGGAACCTAGGTCTTCGTTCCTGCAAGCAAATGCTCCAGCCTCTTTCCTTTTATTTGATGCCTCTCTAATTAAGAAAACATGCTCAAACTCTTTCTCTTCCCTTTATGATACCCTTCAAGAGTTCATGTCTTTAAAGAGGAGTAAGATAGAGGACAAGGAATATTCAATGAGCCAAGTCAAAACCAGAGTAGAAGGCAGAAACAAGAGTGGCCACAGCACCATGACTATACCCACAGAGGCAGAGATAAACCTTCAAACAGATCCAGGAGTGGTTTGGATCTGGTGTCCACTAAAGCCTCATAGGTTGAAGGCTTGCTCCTCAGTGCAGCAGTATTTAGAAGTGGGTTTTTATAAAATGATTGGATCATGAGGGATCTATCCTCATCAGTAGATTAATGCATTTTATGAATTAATAACATGAATTGATTACCTGGTGGTAACTACAGGCAGGTAGGGAGTGGTTGCAGAGAATGGATCACTAGGCACATGCCCTTGAGGACCATAGCTTGTCTCTGGCCTTTTCCTCTCTTTCTCTTTTTCTGCTTCCGGACTGATATGAGCTCAGCAACTTTCCTCTGCCATGTCCTTCCACCTTGATCTCTGCCTACCACAGGCCCAATGCACTGGAGACAGCCAGTCATGGACTGAAACCATGAGCCAAAATAAATATTTCCCCCTGTATGTTGTTTGCGTCAGATATTTTGATCATAGCAATGAAAAGATGGCAGAATTTAGGAACAAAGTTCTACAACATACGAAGAACAACATTGTGGAGACATAAAATCTTGTAGCAATACACAAAGCCATTGGGTTAGAGAGCAATCAGATAGAACAATTATAGTCTTATAGCAGTCCAGGTATGTGAGGAGAGCATCTGGAGGTAACGAAGCAGGGACACAGATGGAGCCTTTGATTTCCATATACAGATTTCTAGCACTCCACACTACAGTATCTCTAATGTTTCATATTTTGATTTGTAAAAGAAAAGAATTGCATACAGTATAGAAGAAGCAAGATAGAAGTTATAGAATGCGCAGATGTCAAACAAATATGCAGTAAAGCAATCTATGGTTTTTGATGAGAGCAGGAAAATATTTTTTTTTCCGGAGAAAGACAGAACGTTAACAATCTTGATATCTTTGTCTTCTCTTTTTACTGCACATGTAATAAATCCAATTTCATCAGTCTTAAAACTATAATAAAAGATAAATGAAGTAGTTTCTTAAAAGGCACCACTATTTGGAACTTAGAAAGGGCTATTGTTTTTTTTTTTCATGCCAATTAATTCAACACATGAGAAAAAAGAAGATTTATTAGACATTTCTAAATACGCAAGAAGAAAGAACATCTTTCATACATGAATCCAAAAATATTAAGGAGAATTAAAAATACAATTTAATACAAATTTTCATCTGGCGACGAGTGAAGCAGAAGTTGTCTATCTGCTGCAGCTGATGCCTCTCAGACTCCAAGGCGCGGTAGGTACCAGCTGAAGTCTGTCAACAGGGAGACCAGCATAAGGGCAACATGACAGTCAAAACAGATGAAACCACAGTCTAAACAGGATGACAGGAGCATTTGTGCAATTAACAGCATCCGCAAAAGGAAAATTGTGTTTGGAATATTCTGCCAGGAATCAAAAAATGGAAGAACACTTATTTTGCCACGATAAGGTTATATTTGTCTTGAGAGAATTAATGGCACAATGCAAACCACTACATAGATGATAGTAAAAGTTGCAATAGATTCTGATAACAAAGTTGCAAGATAGAAAACCTGGCTCGGCCATTGCAGTCAGCAGAGCCTCCATGACTATGTTCATGAACATAGTGCCTGGCTTTGCAATGACTTTTCAGTTTATATTATTTGGTTTCACTTTAAAACAAATGTGCATGGCCCACATCATGGATCCCATTTCACAGATGACAAGACAGGGAATCATTCTGAACACTACTCTAGTGGAATGACTAGGAACTATGTGGTTAAACAAATCTAAACTGAAATACAGTTCTGCTATTGGACTTCAGGCAATATACATGAATCTTTTAGATTTGATTTTTTCTTATTCGAAATATAAGCTTCAGGCACTGAGGATTAAATCAATGATCATCAATAAATGAGAAAATCAATATTATTGCTGTTATGAGTTAAATGATACAGAAAAATTTATAAATCTGTTATCATTCATGTAATTCCACAGCAAGTCAGGTTACTAAGTGTGCTAATAATTGGCTGGCTCAGTGGCACATGCCTGTAATCTCAGTGACTCTGGAGGCTGAGGCAGAAGGATCACAAGTTGGAGGCTAGCCTCAGAAATTTAATTAGACCCTTAGAATCTAAATGAGACATTGTTTCAAAATAAAAAATAAAGATGGCTGGGGATGTTGCTCAGTGGTTAAGAACCCCTGGGGCCAACCACTGTTTCACCCAAAAGAAGATGAGTATCAACTGTTTAAGCTAATAATTTTAGATTATTGTCCATGCATAGATATGGTGCTAAGGACCTTCCACGTCCTATCTTCTTTTATCATCCCAACTCTCCATGAGTGTTATTATCAGAGATTTTCAATTCTGAAAGAGTTTCCTGGCAATTTAGATCACAGAAGTCCCAATTTTACTTCCGGTCTGCTTGTTTAAAAATTTGCTACTCATCCCAAGTTTTTTCACTCTGATCACATATTTAAGAATAATAAAATAGTAGCATTATTTATTATTAATCTAAGAAGCAAGTGAGTCAACCTTTATTGCATTTCCCCTTGAGGTTAATGGAAATATAATCAGTTACAGTTGTTCTTGAGATACTATCACATATTTGCTCACCAAATTGTCTTTAGTGATGATTTGTTATGTAAATATGACAAATATATTAGTTCACTAAATATAGAATAGTGTAGCAATATATTCATTTGTTAGATAGCATAGTATAAATCATAAATAAATAAAATATATATTAATACCAGGTGCTATTCAAAATCTGTTTCCAGAAAAAGGTTTGAGAAGGACCATGTGACTCAAAATAGAAATAAAATACTAATTCACCTAAATGCATTATATTATTGACATTGTAAAAATTCTTTTTAAAGGAGAAATTTAAAGCATTCTTACCTCTTAACATAAATAAGGGCGCTGGCTTCCATAGTTGGTGCCATTTTCATTAGCTCAGTTCCCTTAGCTACACCTTAAGGACACCATCATAGGTCTCACACCATTTTATTTATCCTCTCTGCTTCAGATATTCAAGGATTTTTATTTTTTACATCAACACATTGGTGTAACTAAAAGATCTGGCAAAATTTCCCTTGTCTCTGTCTTCCAGAATCTTGCTGTTACTCAGAGTAGCAGAATGAAAATCATCTGGTGACATTAGAAATCCTGAAATTGGGGCCCCAGACCTGCTAAATCAGAATCTGCATTTTATTAGATCCCCAGATAATTTGATGTTAATTAATATTTTATAAGCATTTTCTTAAAAACTACAAGCTAAACTTTTTGCTGAACATAGGTCTGTTGTCTGCTGAAAACATGAGGCATTTACTCAAATTACGTGTAGCAGGAAGACCTGGTTTATGAGAGGAAAAGAAAAAAAAAGGGCTGATTTTCTTTTAGGTTCAGAAAATATGGTGGGAATTTTGAGTGTATTATCCTTAAATATTTGAGTTCTAAATTTAATGTGTTTAGGTTATTTTAGTGCTGTAATGTGTTGTAAATCTCCTTAGAAGCATTCTGATTTCTTGTTGCTAAGAGACATTGGCATCAATTATTTTGTTTCCCCAACACTTATATTATTTGAATAAATAGCATGTTTATTTGGGGTTAAAATGCTCCATGCAGCATTATTTGCAACTGACTGAATATGGGTTGGTTTTGATGCAACTGTTACAAATAATGGTATAGTCTGTTGGGAATAAAATATGGTTTTCCAATCTTCCTGAACAGATTTCACATTACCAAGTCATCTTAACATAAATTCTTCTGGATCAGTGAGAATTTCATGCCAATAAATTAGAATATATAGAAAGATCTATGCATGTAGTAAACCACATATGCAAATTAAACTACTTCATCAGGAGAAATGGTTTTTATGTCAAGTCTGTGGGCTTCAGATAATGGAGAAGTAGTAAGTGAAAACCATAAACAGTTTTTATTTTCCTTAAGAAAAATACTAAAATTATCTATTTTAATCTTCTGCAGTTGAGTCCCTGAATTAACCTCTGCAGTTTCCCCCAATCCTTGTTTTCCATGACCCCATGAAAGCTTAATTCCATAAATGGTATATTCAGAATACAATTTGGAGGGTTCATTTGTACACAACCTGTACATACAGCCCTCCCTAGGCAAAGATTCTGTATGCACAATGAATTCCACAACCTTGGATTCTACTAACTGCTAATAGAATGTATTTTTTAAAAAATATTGCAACTGTACTGAATATGTAAAGACGTTTTTCTTGTTATTGTTTCCTAAACAATACAATACAACAACTTACATAGTATTTATTTATTTGTTACTGGGCACTGAACCCTGATCTCCTTAAAAATTGAGCCATATCCCCAGACCCTTTTTATTTTTATATTGAGGCAGGGTCTCACTATGTTGCTAAGGTCCTCACTAAGTTGGTGAAGCTGGCTTTGAACTTATCATCCTCCTGTCTCAATTTCCTGAACTATTAGGATTATAGGTATGTGCCACTGTGCCCAGCTTACATAGCATTTACAAATATTAGGTATTACAAATAGTCTTATAGATATGATTTAAAGTATTTAGGAAGATGCATGGGTTATATATAGGTACAGTGCCATTTTATATAAGGAACTTGAGCATTCACAGGGTTCCTGGAAGCACATTCTGGAGAATACCAAGGGTTTATAGTAATTCCAAAGTTACATGTGACTCTGGCAAGCAGAATGCACATAGGCTTGTATAAGATTCTATTTTCTTATGACCGTACTCAATTATAGATTTACCTTTTGCCTTTCTGCTTCTACCTAAGACTAAAAACCAGTGGCTCAGTGGTTTTGACATTTGCCTAGCATGTACAAGTACGTGAAACCCCAGCACCATGTGCACAATAAAGTTTCGGAGCAACAAAAGCCACATGAAAAACTAAATACAATTGATTTTCTTTCTCTCTTCCTTTCTCTCTCTCTCTCTCTCTCTCACTGTTCCTCTCTCTTAAAAAAAAAAAGAGGAACAAAATTGAAGTCTTTATAAAATAGCAAAATAATGAATTTTTACTGCATGAGAAAAATCAGTAAAATAGCAATGACTTCAGGTAACCAAAAACAAATTGAGGATTCTTCGATAGTAAATTTGTAAAGGGGGAAAAAGCCCTACTAAGCCAACAAGGCCCTCTGAGAAATCTTTAAGACAACATCGTAACTGGTTTTACCCTGAACCTTATCTGAATACCTTCAGTCTGATAAAAGTGTTTAGTTTGATATCTGTTTGAAACTTAAAAAAAAAATTAAATTTTTCTCAGCTTGATGGAATCTACTAACCTCAGCTTAAATCTCTTCTAATATCATAATTCAACTAGTACAACTTTTAGGTAAATAAGCAATTTTTAAAATGTTTATTTATTTATATTCTGCAAATGTTTTTCCTTCCTATTGGATAAGAAAGAACAAATTTTAAATCTAATTTAACACTTTTTTTAAGAGAGTGAGAGACAGGGAATCGATTTTATTTATTTTTTTCATCTGGCTTTTATTTCTCCAACAGGTGTACATATGATGATAGGGTTCAAACCCCGGTCATTGTGCATGCCAGGCAAGTGCTCTTAATAACTGAGCCACTACTCCAGCTCCCCAACTTACATCTTGTAATGAAGGGTGTTGAGTCCTTTAAATTGTTTAAGCCTTCCACATATTCTTAAATGAGAATTAAATATATGTAATTTGAGAGAGAGTTGTCCCCTTCATAAAAAAATAAATAAATAAAAAGTTTTCAACAATCATCATTAGGATAGCGGTTACAAATTTACTATGTATCAATTCCTTTTATTTAGTTGAACAAACATTCTTCATCTTTCATGAGATCAGGATATAGCGTAATTTAACCCATGATCTCAAAGTTGGCAAATGTGGAACATGGCTTTAATCCCAAGTCTTGTTCCCTAGTCCCCTGTGTTCACAACACCATGTTGTCATTACTTATTCCAGTTAACTAAGTCTCTGACTTCCTGAAGCCCAGCTGTGCTCTGCTCCCACATTTGACACCACCACCCATTCTCAGTAATGCTTCACACCTCCCTTAGTCATGTTAAGCATACAGAGCATTTCTGCATTTTCAAATCCCTTGTTTTCTCAATCAACTTGATAACCTTCACTTGTCCCTCCTGGATTTCATCATAATTAATTCTGACAACTTGTGGAATTTTCTAAGGTTATTTTATATTCTCATTTTTTTCCCCTCTGAAGTGCTAGAGATGTCACTCTCTACAACTTATCCACAAAATTAATCATCATGTTCACTATTCAATCATCAAAGTCACTGATTAAAATGCTCAACAATAGGTCTGCAACCAAGCACTGTGGAACATTACTTATGTCACCTGAACTTGGCAGTGGCCCATCAAATACAACTCATTCTATAATCCTATAGCTCTGTGCCCTAACCTAATGGTGGCTGAAACAAGACAATATATCCCAATTTATTGATGACTCTTGGCATGCAGTGTAGAACCTAAACCTGATTGAAATAAAACTGCATTGGATCTGTTGCTTTTCCCTCAATTTGTCAAATCTGTCATTCTATCATAGAGGTGATCGATCATAAAGAATATATATACCGTTCTGGTAATTAACCAAGTAGTTATTCTTCTGCACTGGTAATTAACAGAATAGTTATTCCACTTTACACATGTTTTACTATCTGAAAAATTCTTCACATAGATTGTTCGTAGCTGGTTGTGCTATTCTGTTCAAATTTCACTATGCAAGCATTCTTACTGGTTGTACAAATTAATTTATATTCATAGTGTGCACATGCTACACATCTTTGCATATTTAAAAACTAAAAACTTGAAAGATGAATGGATTTATTATTTTCCTACTTTTGTATCACTAAATGAAAGCTTGAAGAGTGAATATTTCAACTTACTAGTAACATCCATTGGTACCTTCTTATGGTCAGCACTTAGGTTTTTTGTCTGGACTAGAAATTGTTCTCAAAAACTTTCTGTTTTTGTTTATTACCTACCTACTGATTTTTCAGAGATCACATAAGGGAGTCTGTATGGTTACGCTCATAAACTATTCATGATTCCTTAGTCTTCTGGGTTTTTAAGCCATTTTAATTCAGAAGTTTAAAGTTTTGTACATTTTCACTTACCAATAAAGAAGCTGACAAAGAGAGTCGATCTGTATTATAGATTCAATGATCATTGTAGTCTGCTTTTTTGCTGATACTGGTCTGTTTCTATAATTCGGTTCAAATGCTGGCTGACCTTGTGATGCACATCTTTCCTGGAACTTAATTAGGTAATTGAACAACAATCAACTTATTCACTCTCAGTGGCCCTTCAAGCTGGAAACGTCAATAATAATTCTCCTTTACAGGAGCAAATTCAGGGTTGATTTAGAGCTATTGGTCTGCAATGTTAAATATGCCAAACACATGGAGCCAACTTGGTTGATTTGCTACTGTACATGAGTTTTATTGCTTTTTCTCTTCTTTATATGTAAACTTTTTGATTAAAAGGTGAGGTGGTAGAATAAATAAACTAATTCTTTGTATTTTCAGAAGTAGAAAACAGACATTTAAATATATTGGCAGGGGTTGGAATGGTAGATCAGCAGTTACAGCAATTGCCTGGCATGCACGAGGATGCAGGTTCAAACCCCAGCACCACATACACAACAAAGTGTTGGAGCAATTAAAGTCACAGGAAAAAAAATCTCTTTCTCTCACTCCCTCTCTGTCTGTCTCTCTTTCACTGTCCCCCCACGTGCCTCTCTCTCTCTCTCTCTCTCTCTATATATATATATATATATATATATACACACACACACATATATGCAATAATTTTCAAGAAATAATTATATCCAACACAATACCTAGTTAACTGCAGAAGAAGTGAACATTTTCGAATTTATTAGATATCATTTCATGAGCTTGGGACAATATGGAACAAGATAGATGCTGATCCAGATCAACATCAGGACAAGTGAATCAGGCCATAGTGGAATTTTACCTTTTCTCTAGGTGTTATGCTCATTTTGATCATTCTGAATTGCGTGTTATTGATGCTAAAGAGTAATCAAGCTAAGTGAACTGTACAAGACACTAGTCAAAATTTAATATTTCTTTAGGATCATCAAAAGATTTCTATTTATTTTGTCAAAACTCATTAAAATATATACTGGTATTTGTTCTCATTCTAATTTCATGACTTATTAAACATAAAACAGTATGATTTACCAGTATACCATTGCATAGCAAAGAAGACAGGGCATCCTAGAATTCATAATTAATTTAATTCAATATAAGATTTATTTGTAGAAGCATTTCACCTATGCCATATATTGCAAATAGGTGATTAAATAGTTTCTACTGCAAAAAAGCATGAAACAGATAAGATGTTGTTTTACACAATGACTGGTTTTATTTCAGGAGAAAGTGTTGGTGTAAACTGTAGTTTTGTAACTGATTTATATAAAAAATTTTTCTTTAACTTCAGGATCATCAAAACTTTCTAATTTTTATTTCATCAAAATTATTAAGGGACCTGGAGAGGTGGCTCAGCAATACAGTAATTGCCTGGCATGTGCAAGGACCCAGATTCAAACCCCAACACCACACACACAACTGAGTGTTGGAAAAGCAAAAATCAGAAGAAAATATAAATAAAGATTGACTCTCTTTCTCTCTTAAGAAAAAAATCATTAAATATATATACTGATATTTATTCTCATCATAATTTCATGACTGAAAGAATATTTAATACTTAAAAACTTTAAAAAATTAGGAAAAAGTTACTGTTCTGGGTATAAAAATGAAAATTTGTATTCTGACAGCACCATTTTATGTATTTATTAACATATTATATGTAGTAAAGTGCTGGACAGCTACTTTGAAACCCCTATACACACAAGCATATTAATTTTTCATTTAAAAATATCCATCAGCAGTAGATAGTGAGAATATACTAAGGAAAGATAATAACTAGCTTTGAACAATGCCCAGGAAGTTGAGGTGTGCAGATGTCCTATCCAATCACAGTGGCAAAGGCCAGAAAAATTTTAAAGATCTCTTAGTTAAAGATAACTTCTCAGAGTATATAAATTCCAGGCTTCCTTATCTATGATCACTAGAAGTTTCTTACAAGATTTTTTTACGTATTACTTTTCTACAGAGAAAAAATATGACAATATCCAAATATCTATAGCTTCATTACCAGTTTTTTCTCATTAAAATTAAGAGTATACCCCTCTATATCTATCTAAGTCTGCTACAACTGGGTACCTTACAAACAGGATTTACTTCTTATGGTACCATAGACTGTGAAGTTCAAGAACAAAGTATTGGCAGATCCCACATCTGGTAAGGACTAGCATTCTGGTTCATACATAGCACCTTCTTTCTGTGCATTCACATGATTGAAAGAATGCAGCTCTCTAGAGTCTCTTTTATGAGGTCACTAATCCTATTTTGAAGACTCTGCCCTCCTGCCTTAATGCTTCCTAATGAACCCATTTCCTTAATCCCAAATACTAATAATGGATTTCAACTCCTAAATTTTTGGGAGACACAAGCCTTTACACCATGAAAAAATTGTAGTTTTATTAGAGTTATACTATAAACTTAAAAAAATTTACATTTGGTAACAAAGAATTTATAATACACTCAGAATGAAAGAAAATCAATGTGAATAAATTGAAGGAAAACTATAGAAGCTTATTTCACTGTTACACTAAACATTTTTGCCCAAGTTTTGCCCCATGTGCATCCTGAATGATTCCATACCTAAGGCTGTATGATTCTGACAAATTATTTACTTTTTATTGCTTTCTGGCTAGTAAAATCATGTTGTAATATAGATATTAGATATGCTGCACAGACATTAATTTCCTAACAGGGTAATAACTTGGAAACATGTTCAAAAGTCAAGAAAACAGCTTCTCTTAAGCATCTAGTGGATAGTCACTAAATATTGTGGACAGTGATAAAAAGTGCATTAAAAATCTAATATTTGGGGAAAAATTAAGGGATAAATCATATATTTTTCATTGTAGATCTATGTGTTCAGCTGAGCTCTATTTTCCTTTCAAGGTCAAATCTATATTACACACTTCAGAATGCCACTAAATTTTCAGCTAACTTTGAATGCATAGCTGTATGAGGAATGAAAGAAAGTTTAGCTTGGAATGGAGCTCAGTGGTGGCCTAGCATTTTCAAAGCTATAGGTTCAATTCCTAGCACTGCATTAAAGAAAGGAAAAAAGTTCTTAGACCTCTGTCTCCACATTTAAAAAATCAAATATGATTCCAATATAAGGGAGCTTCCGTATTTGAAATAATAATGCAGTAAATTATAAATCCTAATTTGAAAAGAATTTATGACTGTTTTCCCCAAAAATGTACCAAAAGTCTATTTTTACTTTGATTTAGTATAATTTTATGGTAATAAATTGTTCATATGGCATAATATCATGGTAAGAAATAACAAGTTAATGTAGGAAAATATTCAGAAGCAGGTAGTTGACACTAATGAATTCAGATTTATCACTAAAAGTAGAAGGAGCCATATACTATCAAGATATGATGTCATTTCTTAGAATACAATCTGGCCAAGATTAAGTTGTGGTCATGATTTAGAAATCAATTGCTTTGTGCTAGTCATTGCTATACAATCTGGGATACAAAGATAAAGAAAGTTTGCTCTATCTTCAAAAGCTTTCAATCTATTAAGAATTTATGACAAAAAATGAAAAGAGCTATATTTCTTATCTCTTTAAACTATATAAAAATCTTCCATTATATAAATTTAATGAAACAAATTATAATTGAGCAACAAATATAACTTAACCTTGAGCTAACAGACTTGAAGCTGGAGCTGTGCCACCAGTTTCTCCCTGTCCTTACCTCATGGTTGTATTATGTTGACTTTCTCATGCCCAGGACCTTTGAATGATGGAAGTTAGCAAATTAATACATAAGCTCCCTCAATTGAAATAGTTTCTACACTCTCCAAACTGAGATAACTCAGAAACATGCATTTTAAACTATAATACTGGAATCTAGAAACTAGTGCCCACAATTTCTGGCTTGTTTTTTATCTTCCCAGTTATCTAGCCTTTCCTGCATCTCTTCCCACCAGTGTTCTCCACGTGTCCCAAATAAACTACCTGGATTCTAATGCTGGCCTCCAGGTCTGCTTCCAGGAAGTGACAAACTAAGGCATTACAACAGGCTTTCAATTTTAGGGGGAGATCATACACATAGATTATCAATATTTTTAAAATTATTCATGAAATGTGAGGATAGAATGGCAAAATATTTCCCTGAAAGTAAAGGCACCTAAACTTCTAATCCCACAGTAGCTCTGTAGCAAGGACCCTTGTCATCCTGACCTTGGTCTCAGTTGTCAATTGTCTTTTTTTTTGTCTAATAAATCAGATATCCAGATTTCCTTACAAGGCTTTTTATTCTTATATAACCCTGAAATTATCATTTCTGTAAACAATTTTTAATACTTCCTAAAAGAAAATTCCAATATAGACATATATTTCTTAAGAAAATGAGAGATTTAGGGTATGTTATTCATTCATTCATTACTTCCACAAAATGTATTGAATATCTAGTCTGCACAGAACACTGCAGGTCTACATTGCCCAATAGGTACCCAACTAGTCATATAACTAGCTTTAAATTTAAATTAATTAAAATTTAATTATTTAGACTCAGCTAGCTATATTATAAGTGCTCAATAGTCACATGTAATTTTGTGGTTATAAAATTGGATAGAATGATTATAGAATATTTTAATCCTTACAGAAAATTCCATAGGACTGTACTACTCTG
Organism: Aplodontia rufa; assembly: GCA_004027875.1. NCBI lineage: Eukaryota > Metazoa > Chordata > Mammalia > Rodentia > Aplodontiidae > Aplodontia > Aplodontia rufa. The sequence continues at coordinate 53,853 of PVKS010009944.1, forward strand.
GATGATATAAACAAAATGAATCATGACAACTTTCCTTAAAGAAATAATAAATTAACCAAATTATGATGTGTACATTTATGAATAGATCATAGTAAATTTCAATTTGGTTTATAAAGTAATCATTAATAAAATAGTAAATAAATGGAAGTCTAATAGAATAGAGGAAGGAGAACAGGGGAGTACTCAGAACTAAAAATGGAGCAAACTGTAATCCAAGAATGTATGATTATGTCAAAATAAATCCCACTGTTATCTGTAATGCACTAATAAAAACATTGAAACAGATAATTATAAAGAATTCAGTAATATATATCAATATGTGATTGAATATAACTTGTATGAAGTAAGTAATCCCAGTCACATTCTTTAAAGTCATTGAGATGTAAATTTTCATGGAGGACTTTCTAATTAGGAATCTCAAGGTTCATCAGAAGACTAGGCTGTTACAGAATTTGCAATCTTAGGGATAGAGACCAGTCAGGGAAGTTGGGGGTATTGATTAGACTTTGTAGAGGGAGAAGAAGAAAAGCTTGTAGACTTTAAATCATAAAATAATCACATAGGGTATGTAGCATTTATTAAAAATAAAACTGGAGTTCAGATTTTTTAGTGGCATCTCCTTGTCCCCCCAAACAGGATACTTATTTGGAAACTCTTTGTTTTACCTGTAAGCAGACAGTTATACTTAATATCTGAAAAACAACTCAAAAAAAAAAAAGGAAAAAAAAACACTGTTGTGACAAAGGATTCTCCACCTTCCTTCTCAAAATGTGCTCCCCGTAACTTTGCGCTTTTGTTTTTCCTAGAGTGATATTGAATAAACCATAGAATCTTAGATCCTCAGTCTTTGAAACCTGAGTCCTGAGCCCTTCATAACACAGACTCTACTGCTACCTTAGTCTATGAAGGACCTCAATTTGTTCTAGCTGGGTGGTAATTATGTTGATTTGCCTAAAGGAGTGTTCTTGAGATCATGATGTCATCTCAAGGGTAATGGATGCTTGAGGGTTGTTGAATATTTAATATATCAGAAGGGGTCAAAGGAAAGAGATGTTGAGTATTTTAAAAGAGGAGAAAATTAGAAGCTCATAAAAACAACTGATGGAAATTGCCAAATACACAAACCCAATCTAAATGAATAGCAATAGCCTGAGAAGAACAACATAGCCAGGTCCATGAATAAATATCTTTTATTATCTTGCAGTAGTTTCAATGTTTACATTGACAAATATTTTTTCCATGAATTATGCCTTTTTACTTTGCAGTTGGTGTTATATTCACTTTTATCTTAAAATACTGTCAGGATTGTTATAACTATAAATCTAAAAATAATATGAATAATCATACATAAAAGCTTTATCAGGTCTTATGTATATGTATAATTGTTTTGTATATAATTGCTTTTAAACAGTTGAGTGATTATTAAGGAGTTATGTGCATTCAAAGACGTAGTATCTTAATCATTAACTTTATGTGGTACTTTTTAATTTTTAATGAATATGTATCAAAGTTTACATCTTAAAATAATGCCAGGTCTTATTATACTCCTAGCATTAGTGTCATATAATATTTTAAAAAGCATATATTGTCACTATTTAACTCTTGGAATACGTACACTATGACATTCTCAATATTTAGTTTCATTTATCCCTTAGGTTAATATTTAAAATCTTTTTCTGCATGAGAATGAAAATGCTGCCAAGATACAAGTGACTAAAAAGGAGTTGATGAGATTGCCACTTGGGACCCTAAATATATTGCTTTTCCAAGGGTTGTGTTATTCAGGTTGTGTTAGAAAATAATCAAAATTTTCAATCTAACACATGGATTTATTTTTAGTCTTGTTCAAAGTGATTAGAGGAGTCTTTCTTTACACATAGCTTGAGAATAAAAGAACATGATATTTAGTTTTATATTCATGTCATTATACAAATTAGGGATTTTTTTCCTTGAGAGTCATAGATCATTTGGGATCCATGGATGGCCTTGGCATGGATGCAGTAAATTGAATCTCTTGGATTTGCTGTAATTATGTACATGTGTGATTTGGGGGTGGGGAGAGAGCCTATAATATTTGTCAAATTTGTAAAGCAAAGTATGGGTCTCATAGTATTAAAATACAGATGAAGTGTAGGTAATTGACAACCCAAAATAACCAAAGATCACTGAAAGAAATTTCCCTAACTGTATCCAGGATACAATGTTTTTATATTTAAGACATGGTCATCTAATACATGTATATAGTAATCCATGCTTTTTATAATGTAGTATTCTTTTGGAGCACAATCATTTGCAAATAAAACTTTCTTTTCTAAATGTATCTTATATCATCACTTGATACATTGTATTAAAAGTGCAAAAATATATAAAATGAAAAGTGTACTGAAAAAAGTGTACTGTATTACCACCCCAGTAATCCAGTAGACAAATCTCTGCTTTGAGCTTTTTTGTATTTACAGGTACATGTACAAATGGATAGTCATGAAATACTCTCTCTTTATCTCTCTCTTTGTCTCTGTCTCTAACTCTATCAGTAAAATTATAGTATAACATACATACAATTTTGTGCTTCACTTTAAAAAAAGAGAGGGATACTGAGAGAGAGGATTAGTGGGAGAGAGAGAAAGAGAGATCAATTTTATTGAATTTCTCACATGGATTTCATTGCTCTGACACTTTGTTGTGTACATGGCGTTGGGGTTTGAACTTGTGTCCTTGAGCGTTCCAGGCAAGCGCCACAACCGCTGAGTCACTGCTGCAGTCCTGCTTTGCTTTTTAAAAAATTTAAAGTACATCTTAAAAATCAATCCACATCAGTGCATGAAGAAATACAGTATCTCATTCTTTCAACATAAACAAATAATCTTTTAGGTAGATGAACAATGATTTATATAACCTCCACTTCTTTTTAATACACATTTAAATTTCTTTCAGTAATTAGCTATTACAAGCTATGATGCAAAGAATGTTTTTGAATGTGTTGATCTAGTACAGTTTCAATTCCCAGAGGTGGAATTGGTGGTTTAAATGGTAAATGCACATTTAATATTCCAAGTCATTAGCAATGTATCTTGCATAGACAGTACCACAAACAACGAATGAATGCAATAATGCAAACATCTGAGAACTTGGTAACATTTACTTTGGTACATCAATAAAACTCAATGGGTCATGGATATGTTCACATGAATCTTCTAACTTAATTTGTTGATATAATTGAGCAATGGTAACTTATGGATACTTGCTTCAGATCTCTGCAAGTCTCTTCAAATGCCTCATCTTATAGAAAAGTACAATTTCTTTGCCAAATATTTATTGAAATCTTATGTTCAGTGAGTATAACTACAGTCTACCTTCTTCTTAGCTTAACAGCTTCACTTTTATATTGTTTAAATAATTAACATTAAAATGTCCATAAGTGTTAAATGTGTATTTATTTAAACTATAAGGTAAAAAGGGAAAATTCCTATTTATGGGAATTTAAACTTACCTAATGAAAATACCTATTTAAAAGATTAAACAATAGTAACTATTATTGGAGTCTAAAAGGTAAGCCAAAAAACAGCGGAACCAAACAAGAATCGTGTTACATATGAGATACTAATCAAATATTCATAGTATAGCTTTTTATTTCTTCTCTGCAGCCTTTCCTTTCTATAAATGGAAATGCTAAACTGCTCCAGGACATGTTATGTTTTTGTAGCATTCCATCTTTGGCAGTAATCAGGAAGCACTAAAAATGCTCATGAAAACCGTATTCCACAAATTAAGTGAAATTCACACATGGTTAAATAAGTAACCTAGCATGTCTAAGCAAACATTTTGTATGGTTTCTCACTACTAAACCTTCAAAACCTATCTATCTAAGGAGTTTGTTATCATCCATTTAAATTATACCTTCAAATTTAATCAAAATCTTTTCTTTAGGGCAAAATAGTCCAATATATGTGGATGTTGATGCAAATGGTGCTCAAGGAAGAGGGCAGATATTTTTACATTTCACTTAGACTGTTAATGAATATCTTTACACATGGCTTTATACAACAAGGTGAGACATGTTTGGATGTCTGTCCCCCACAAACCAAAAAGAAGGTGCTATGGTGGATACTGAGTTCACATTTCAAACCTTTGCAATCTGCATTTATAAGACAAATGTTTTCACAATATCAAAGAAATAGTTCTCTTTTGGTAAGGTTGTATAATTCTAAGATCAGCACCCATCTATGTATATATTTTTTCTTTTAGCTTATGTTAATGGCTTTATTTGGCAACTTAATGTTTTCCTTTTTCCTCCTAACAGCAGGTGAAAGAATTCATAAATCTGCCATGAACAGTTGCCAATGAATATTCATATCTGGAATGTCTGATTGCAGTAGTTTGACATTTTTATTTGATTTCCATCAAGAAAAAGAAATGCTTTGTTTCTTAATTCATAATGCTTTCTAATTGGTTTCTGCACCTTATACCACTGGTTAAGTTATTTTAATTGTCAGTATCAAACAACTCATTTATAAGATAAGAATATTTGGTATAATCTGTAAAAAAAAAAAAAAGCGACTCAAAATTTATCTTGCAGAGTCATTGAAACCAGTGTACCTTTGTGTTTTATTGCATAATTTATGAAAAAAATATCCACACTGAGCACCTTTGTGTTCTAATCTGAATATAGGATACTAGCTAGTTCCATGAGAATATGTTGGGGTACCCTGTTGGATGAGCAGTTCTGGTATAGAAGTCTCAAGCAGATAATGCATGTAGATCTTTGTTACATGAAGAAAATATCATTTGTTCCATTTGCATGAGCATAGGCTCAGAATGATTTTAGCAGATATGTGTGGTTATTTGTCTAAAGTCAGGGTATTCAAAGAGCATCATTAATTTTTTAATTAATTAATTAATTAATTTTTTAATGCCTTTAGATTAATCTGCCTCTAGATTGATTCTTTACTATATTCTTTTAAATAAAGAACACCTAAAAAATCATCTGAAAAGCTTGCTGAAATGCAGATTCCTGGACCATGTCCCCAGGGAATCTCATTCAGTATTTCTGGAATGGGGAAGATTGTTTTTATCTCTTAAAATTTCCTAGGTAATAATGGTACCTTACTATATTAAAATATTTTATGGTACTGACTAACTGCCAGTCTTCAATAAAATATATAAAAATCTAGACAAAATTAGAGTGTAGCAAATTGTTAAGCAGTTTGTACTTGCAGACAAATTGCAAAAATCCAACACAGCAAGTGTTTTCTCTACTCCTTTTTCTGTGGCTGCATATGATATGCATTATATGCATGGAATTAAAAACTAATCAATAATGTGTGTTTTTTAATCCTCTTAGGAGGTAGAATTTGAATTCCCCAACTCCACTGTTTTTATCAAATAGTTAAACATATTGTAACTTTAAATTAATGCACTTATATTCTTAATTAACTGTAAACCAAATAATGAAGTAAAAGTATCTAACAGATTAGAAGAGAAAAAAATATGGAAATTAGAGAGTATTTCCCTAGTGTGTTATAGAACTCAAAGCATTTATTTTCAGTTGCAATTTAGGAAAAACTGATTTGTGTTTTTGCAAAGTGGACACATATTTTCTTGAAATGCTATTTTGTTTTCATACATCCTTTCTACCAAAATAGTTTTGATGACCTACTGGGTTTCAGCACTAACAATGAACACAAGTTTTAGTTGTTGTGGTGGTGGTGGTTTTTAAGCAATATCTGCTTTCCCAGGACTTCCTTAGAGAACCATGATCCCTAACTTGTTTTCTCTACTTCTTGCTCATTCTCTTCCAATTATTTTCATCTTGGTTGCCAGACATCTTTCTAAAATAATAACATCATCAGGCAATTCATTTTCTTAATTAAAATATTTCAACAGCTTCCCATTGCATTTAAGGTAGAATAAGCATATCTTAGAATTGCCCCCTCCAAACTCTTCATAATCTTACCCTGGTCTACCTCTTTAGCTTTATAGCTAAACCTTTTATTCCAGCTCTAAAAAAGTTAACAACATACCTAAAAATACCATGTGTTCTCAGACTCATTATTCTTTCTGCTCATAATATCCTCCATTCCATTTTTCTGAGTGAATTCCTATTTGTTCTGCAAGACTCCACTCAGTGTGTCACTTCTGCAATGTTTCCTTGTGGCTCCAGTTTCTATTAACTCCCTATTATCTAGGTCTCTATCATGTCCTTATGGACTTCTAGCATAGGACTGTGTACATCACTTACTGCCTCTCCAAAAAGTCTCAGGATCCCAAGGATGGACTGTGCCCATATTTATCACGGTGCCAAAATATAGCAGCAATTCAGTAACTATGTTTTCAAAAATGAGTTTATTACCCATGTCATGAGTATTAAGAAGACAAAAGCTAAAGTCAAATTGAAAAGGGTCTGCAAAGACAGATAATTTGATTTTTTAAATATTAATGAGGGGACAAATGTTTTAGTGCTTTGAAAAAATGACACAATGCACACCATGATTTAGGAAAATTAAGAGAACATCTAAGCTGTCACAAAATTTTAGACGTGGAGTAAGGAAGATCCATGCGTTTGGTATTAATGTGAGTGCTACAAAGAGAAAGACAGAGAGAGATGGTGAATGTGGAGCTTGATGACTCTAAGACTTCTGTCCCAGTAGATGAGAGGCATAATGGTGTGAGTGATAGGAAGGAATGTCACTTATCACCTGAAGGATGTTGGTATTTTTTTTTATAATCATGTTTAGGAAGAGCTCAATGGAAAATAAGAATATCTGCATGCAATTAAAAATAAGAATCCATTGCATAAATGAGTTTATGTGGTTCAAATATGAATCTGGGCATCCTTAGCATAAAGATGTGAGTAGACTTCATGAATGCTGAGTGTTCACTTTGTCAGGGGAGAGCAAAACCAGAAGTTGAAAGGTGAAGGATTGAACTAGACAGAATAGAAAGAAAAGAGATGCTGACCAAAAGATGCATGATTTTCAAAAGAGGACAGTTAATATTATCAACACAGTGACTATCTAAATTTTTCATCATTTTGTGCAATGGGATTTAATCAAACGTTTTGCATATTCTGAAATTTTGGATGCATGTAAATATAAAATGTTGCTGTGAGCAGCACACATGGGTTGTCCTGGAGACAGAGGTGCTTTGTGGCATCTCTGTGGTTCTGCTTGGGGCTCACCCCCAGGATTCCAATATAGGTGGAAGTGTGCGCAGGGTAGCTCTGATGATAAAGGCTTTTCTAGAACGGGTTCTTCCCTCCTATCTCAACTGCTTTCCTTCCCTTTGATACTTTATCATTTTCCTTCTTCGTCCTGCTGCCTCCCTTCCTGCCCCTGCATGATACTTTACCTCTCTCCAGAGAGCCCCACCATGGGAGACCCTGAGGATGTGGTGAGACCACATGGGACAAACAGAAAGGTTTCCCATAACTGAACTGAAGCTTCCTCAGCCACAACCTCTGACAGCATCCTTTCCCCACCCAGCCTGTGGTGGCCACACATCTTCTTTCTCACTGTTCTGCTGGCTGGCATATGGCAGTTAACGGGTTCTCTGTCCAACAGTCATGTTCCCCTAGGCTACTTCCTTTGTTCATAAGACTGACTTGCTGTTTAAACTTAAGTGTGACTCATCGGAGCTCGAAAGAAACCAGATGTGACATCTGTGGCGAGTCTACCTCTCACCAGCACTGAGGTATTTGACTGTGAATGCTGTTCATCAGCTCTTGTTGCTGTTAATCTCTTCAATTGCAAACAATTCTTCATGATTTCCAAAGCGTCACTTGTCTTTGTGTGGCCATGTGTATTGTAAGGGGGTTTCACATAAATCACTAGGTCCAATCCATAAACAAGTCCTTGATGTGAGCAGAAGTAACCTCATTTTTACAAAGGACATGAACAAGGTTCAATATGACTGAGCCATTAGCTCAAAGTGACACTGCATAGATGTAGCAGAGTTGACCCACATCTGGTACTATTCCCACTGTACTATAAGATGGCTTTCAGATGTATCTTGCAGTAATGTTAAGTTCATAGAGTTTTTTCTCAAAGATTTTTGTTTTAATTTTTCACAAAGCATATTATTTCATTATGGAATTTTATACATAAGAAAACTGAGAATTCAAACCCCTAAGGAAAACAAGTTCCCCCAGATAACTCATAACAGAGTTCTAGTAGGAGCCAGGTTTCCTGACATGGTTCCCCATACTAGTTTCTAGTGGACATTGTACTTTGGGCTCTTTTTGGCTTGGTTTCTTTTTATTGTTTTAGAAGAAATTTAAATGTGCATTGCTTTCAGATTGTCTTGGTATTACACCATCCTTT
>PVKS010009945.1:0-62051 GCA_004027875.1 Aplodontia rufa
ATAAGATGTTGACTCCCAGACTTGGGCTCTCTCAAATAAGACATTTTCTCCTGCACTATTTTTTTTCTAATATGCTCCTAGAAACTTTAGTCTCTAAAGATGACCATGGAGAAATGGGCAGAAGAACTTGTTTTGTGGTCAAATAATTGTGGGAAATACTGAGTTAAACAAATGAAACAGTGGAACTTCACAAAGAAGATAGCACTGTGTGTAGCATTTCTGAACCGAGTTTGACCATGAAATCCCTCTTGGAAACAGCATCTTTTGGGGCTGCTGGTCTATGAAATACGTGAGAGAAGACTGACCAATTGGCTATAGCAAATACTTATTAAACACCTGCTTCGCACAAGTGTTGTGATAAGAAGTGTGCAAGAAGTTCAGATGAGTTATCAAAGTGTCTGGGGTCTTTAAAGAGCAGTGGTGGAGGCAGAAAGCGTAAATGACAGACACACAGAACTTCAATTTGTGAGTGAATTGTGCTATAAGAGAAGCCTGAATAAGATGTTACTGGAGTTCCATAGAGGTGAATCTAGTAAAGATTCCTTTGGGGAAATAGCATTTGAGATGAATCTTAAAGAATGGGTGTGAGTTTCTTTGGGTCTGCTAGCTTTTGTTTCTCTTTGAATTTCTCATTTTGCTCTCATTAACTGTAGCTTTCCTAGATATGAAATCAACAGTATCTCCCATCCGCATTTTCAACATGCGATTCCACCGTTCTGTGGAATCCACTGTTGCTCTTGAGAGGTCTGTCGACAGTCTAATTGTCCGTCCTTTGTAGATGATTTTTTTTTTCTTATCAGGCACTTTAAATATCTTCTATCTTTGCTGTTCTCCAGTTTCTGCATAGCATGTTTAAGGCATAAATTTCCTTTTATTTATTCTACTAAGAATATGCAATATTTCCAAATCTGTAGACTTAGATCTTTCATAAGTTCAGAAAATTTTTCAGCTATAGTTACTTCAAATCTGTCTCCTACATTGTATCATCTCTTCAAAACCTTCAATTAAATATATATTTAAAAACTTCTCTTGATCTTCCATATCTTTAACTCTTTCTACTTTTTTTTTGTTTTCATAATTTCCATTCCCACCCTTTTTTCCTATCCCACATTCCAGATATTTCAATTAACTATCTCTTCAGATATTTAACATATTCATTAAATCACTTTCATTAATTTTATTTGCAATTTGCAAATGGTCTTTTTGTTGTTTTCTCATCATGGTGCTTTGAAGATTTTCTGTCTTTGCTGATCTCCAGTCTCTCTCTCTCTCTCTCTCTCTCATTGCTTACTTGTCTTTAAGATTTCACTCCTTATTTCTTTAAATGTTTTGCCATTCTCTTTTAGGAAGGCATCAAAGTACAGTTCTGAAGAGTGCAGATTCTAGAACCAAATTTCCAAATTTACATTTTAGCTCTTCCATTTAAGAGAAGTAGATGGGGGACAAATTACTTAGGCTTTCTGTGCCTCAGTCTTTATACTTACAACGAGGGACAACAGTGGTACTTGCTTCATAGAGTTGTTATAAGAATTAAATAAGTTAAAATTGGAAAAAATGCTTGCAATGGTGCCTAGAACATAACAATTGCTCATACATTTTTTTAAACAAAACATTTCTACATCTGAGAATTGCAACATCCAAACTCCCTGGAGTCTAAACTGGATGGTAGTTCTTTCTATTTTTCTTCTTGGAGTCCAAACTGGATGTTAATTCTCTCTCCTTTCTGACTAGCTTCCTTATGTACTGGGTAATTGTTGATTTGACTCAAACCTGGTGCGTATTAATGGCTTTCTTACTGTGGGGATGTGTACCTGTTTCAGTTGTGAGACTGGGAAACATACCAACCTGAGACCCTTTTGCCATTTTGGGGTGTGCCGGTCTAATGTAGAAGTCTCGGATTTTCATTTTCCCCATATTCCTGGTGTTTCAGGGCTTTGTATAGTGCTGCAATGGCATCAGCCCTCAGGATAACCCAATTTTCTTATTTTGTCACAGCTCTTGACTCTCAGCTGTGATTTCTGCTCACCTTTTGGGAAAAGGACCATCCTTAAATTCTCTTACTACTTACAAGCCTAAAATTGCATTTTTAAAAATCATCAGTTCTTTTATAGTGGAAAGACCTGCAAAGCGTCTAGTTTTCAATACTGCCCAAAGCTACCTCCTGTTTTGTATCAGTCAGGATGAGCACATTTGTGCATCAGCAACAAATAACCCCAAACTTCACTGACTTAGAAAAACGAAGATTTTTTCTACTTATGCCACATGTCTGTCTTGGTCAACAGGCTTCGGTTCTAAGTTACATGACAAAGAAAATCTGGCAGTCTGTGCCCATACCTTTAAAGACTTTAATCTAGAAGTAGCATACATCATTTCTGCTATTAATTGCTCAAAGCAAGCCATGGGACCACACCTAACTACAAGGGGTTTGGGAACATGCCCAGGAAGAAGGAGAACCGGAAATATCAGTGAGCATCACTAACAATCACCATATGCCTTTTTCAAGTTACCTTATAAACGTTTTCATGTTCTTATGTATGCCTGGGAATCATACATGTTTTAAAGTTTTATATGGAGATCCAAACACATAAAATATAGAAGAATAATGCAACAAAAAAACATAACTATAACCTTTTTTAAAGGGAGAGGGACAGTGAGAGAAAGAGAGAAAGAGAATCAATTTTTATTTAGTTTTTTTTTTCATGCGGTTTTCCTTGCTCTGACACTTCAGTGTGTACCTGGTGCTGGGGTTTGAACCCGTGTACTCATGCATGCCAGGCAAGTGCCATAACCACTGAGCTACTCCTCCAGCCCTCTATAACTATAATTTTAGGTTAAATTTAAATTGGTTTACAATTTTTAAAATAGCAAAAGTAATATGTGCTTATCATTTTTTAAAAATTAAATTTAGAAAAAAGCAAACAATGACTAGAATTTTAATAGACATGCATCTCAAAGGGGAAAGAAAGTGCTAGCAAAGATAGTAAGGCAGGGAAGCATAGAGACTGCAGAAAAGCCCCTAGTTCTGTTTTGCTGGCATATGTGATACTGCCAGCAAGTGAGAACAGGAAGCTAAATAGCCATCCTAGTACGGAGAGCTTGGAATGCCAGGGTAGGACTTCACTCAAAAGAAAATAAAAAGACGCTGAAAAAAATTTAGCAGAAAAGTAGCAAATTCAATCCAGCTTTTACTGAATACTTTCCATATACCAAGTACTACATCAGGCACTAGGGATACAAAAGTAAATGGAGCGTAGTCTCTGCCTTCACATCCCCTTCCATCCCGGAGCATAATTGAAAATGTGCCTAGGAGGATTGATCCAGACCATGGAAGGACAGACCAGGCACCAGTGAGAAGAAACTAAGTTAGTGGTGAAAGTCCAGGCAAGAGCTCAGGAGGCCGGGTAATAGAGATGGGAAGGAAGGAATGGACTGAGACCATTGTGTCCTCGGCACAGACTTAGTGGCTTCTACCACTTGCAGAGGAATAGAATGCTGAGGGAGAGAGTACTTCAAAGGCACGTATTTTAAAACTGCAGAATGGACACGTGAAAATGACAGGACTGTCCTTATAAGAGAGTGGAGCGCAAAATTACTCTGAAAGTCTTGTTCCCCTGCAGTGAAAGAGACCCCATTATTACACATCCATTCCTTGATGTCTTTGAGAGTTTGTTTTTTTTTTTTTTTTTGAGAGAGAGAGAGAGAGATCAATTTTATGTAGTTTTTTTAATGTGGTTTTCATTGCTCTGACACTTAATTGTGTATGTGGTGCTGGGGCTCGAACCCAGGTCCCCGTGCATGCCAGACAAGTGCTCCAACCATTGAGCCACTGCTCCAGCCCCCGTCTTTGAAGTTTTTAATCTCCTGTGTTCCCAGTTATAGATACCACCCCAACAACCCTTCAGTCATGATCAGAAGATATGCATCCCCCAGCATGGGTTTAGGGGATTTCCTCACTGGTGGAGGTTGGGGTGTGGTGGGGGTGGGGGGACAAGGGAACAAGTTGGTATCAGAAAGTAACCTGGTAGCAGACAAAAACCACTGGGCCCTTCCAGGGTCTCCTAAGGCCCAGCCATAGAATGTGTGCTCACGCCATTAATGTCTTCAAATATGTGGAGTGGTGATTTGGAATTAAAAAGATCAGCATGAGCATGTTGGCTGTGTTCCTTGGTTTAACAAGTTATGACGTTCATGTGGCAGATTGACTGACTGAAATTTTAAATTGGTTCCCTTTCCCCTCATTTTAACCAAGCATCCAGGTTTTGCCTAGAAAATTTAGACGAGGCAAAAAATTGGATGCAGACTAACCTGGAGTGATTTTGCCCCTTGATACTTAATGCCACTGAACACTTACAAATGGTCCAGATGAGGACTGGACACAGAGGCACACGTCTGTAATCCCAGTGACTCAGAAGCCTGAGATAGGAGGATCACAAGTTCAAGGCAAGCCTGGACCATGTAATGAGACCCTGTCTCAAAGTAAAAAGCCAGAAGAGCTATGGATGTGGCTCAGCGGTGGAATGTTTGCCTAGCGTCATGAGGTCCTGGATTCAATCCCCAATATGGCAAAAAATAAAATAAAATAAAAAAGAAAGAAAAAGAAAAGGTTCGTATGGTAAATTTTTGTTATGTATATTTTACCAAAATGAAAATAAATTGAATTAAACATTATATTATTCTGAGTATGATTATGTATGTATGTTGTAACAAGAATTAAACATATCATCTATATTATTTTTGTTTTTTAGTTTTGTACTTTGAGGTACCATGAAGGATGTTGTTGAGAGGGAAGCCCAGGAAGGGGATGCCTTTGAGAGATGATGAGAATCTTCTACGTGAGATCTGCCCTTGCTTCTGGGCAGTGCCTGGGTGGGCAGCGTCTAGCAGGGAGGGCTGCACACGCCCCCAGGGGGTCCTGATCTCAATTGTATTGCTGAGTCCCATCTGAGGTCCTTGCTTGACCTGCAACAAAGGGCAGGCATTTGCCTCTCTTGTACATCACTACTAATCAGCTCTGGGAGCAGGGTAAATTGAAAAAATATTTGTTAAGCGGACTGGAGCGTGGCTCAGCAGTTGGAGCGCTTGCCTGGCATGCCCAAGGACCCAGGTCCAAACCCCAGCACTACACACACAACTAAGTGTCAGGGAAACAAAGGCCAGATGGAAAAATGAAGTTGATTCTCTCTTCTCTCCCACTCTCCCTCTCTCTCTTAAAAAAAAAAAAGTTTAATAAATGAATGGCTATGATAAGGCAGGACCTTGATGTTGCGTGAAGCCTCTGGATGTCAGTTTACAGATTGGAGAAAAGGAAGGTAGATGGTTAATTTTCTCCCAAGCCTGTAGGAATGAGGACTTGGAGTCAGACTTAGATTGATTTATGGAATATAATATTTTCTTTTTGAACTAATGATTTCCCTGCATCCGTCATAATATTTTTTTTTCTGGTATCAGGGATTAAACCCAAAGGGCAGTTAATCACTGAGTCATAGCCCCAGCCCCCCTTTTTGAAATTTTTTTGTTCTTGAGATAGCACTCCTCACTAAGTTGCTTAGAGTCTCACTAAATTGCTGAGGTTGGCTTCAAATCTGAGATCCTTCTACCTCAGCCTCCCAAGGTACTAGGATTACAGGCGTGTGCTTCTACGCCCAGTCATGATATGTTTTATAATTCACTATTGCAACTAAATAGCAGATATTATTTATTTACCAGTACATAAAGTGTTTTCAACACTAACTCATGAGCAGCGTAAGGGCTATAATTCTCAGAGTAGAGATACAAGAGCTTGTTCCCCTTGGGAGTGATCTGGATTTGTAGTGGCCGAGAATCCAGAGACACTTGAAGAATCAAACATATTCCCCAAGGACAGCTGTAGGTATGAGCCACATCTGGGGTGAGCCCAATAGAGTCTTACACTTGCCTTGGGTCTATTTTGAGCCATAGATGCAATGGAGAGGGTTAAAGGGCAAACTCAGGAGACCTGGAGTCTCTTCTACAGAGCAAAGGTTGAATTCAGTGTTGAATAAGACAGGTCTGGGATCCAGCCTATGCACTTCCCCTGGCCATCCGCAAAGTCTGCTGTGTAATTTCTGACCTGTTAAGGGTCTTCAAGTACAATGGTTAAATATCTTGAGTATTATCCCTACTCTCAGGTCTTTTCTGATCGATGAATCTTAGCAGGTCTTCAGAAAATGGAAAATCCAGCTTTTCAGAAATAGAAGAATCATAGGAATTCATCCAAAGTGCTGATCTCTCCTGATTATAAATATTCTCCAGATGATTCCAGGAGCAACGGCTGGGTGCACTGTAAAATCGACCTCATCACTGGCTCTGTGCTCACATTTCCCATTTTTTAGCCTCCTTTGAATGTTTTATACCTTAGCTATAACATAATATTTTCCTTTGCTTCAAAACATGTGTCCACCTTTCTCATCAGTAGGAAATTAAGAATAGGAAGCTTGGGCCTGGAAAAACTGAGGTTCTGTTGTGGTGCCTCACTGTCCCTCCCTGGGAGAAAACCAAGTGCAGGAAAAAGAGCTAAGACAACTAGACAGCCAAGGAGTGGCAGGAGTTTTTTCATTTCTCCATACTTTTTCCTAACATTTCCTTTATCTGGAGTGTCCTCTCTACCTCCTTTCCCGCATGAGCTTCTTTCCACCCTTCAATACCCCAGCCCATGATTATCTTGCCTCTATAACACTCACACACGTCTACAAAATGAAATAGTGACTTTGAAACATGCATGTTATTGACCAGTCTATTCCGAAGCTAGAGCTCCTGGAGGACAGGAAATGTGTTTGTGCTCTGTGTGCCCCGTTACCCAGCACAACACCTGGCAAGAGAGGTCTGTTATGCTGGAGATGGCTGTCACGTGCTCTGTAACATTAAGCCCACCCCTCAGCCCTGGGGACAGCTAAGTGAACCAGAGATGCACATGTGATCTTTATCTGGACAAATCAGATTTCCAAACAAACTTTTGAGCTGAGTCATGGGAACTAGGAGTAAGAAACTGTGGTCCGGGGAAGATCATGTAGAAAAGGTGACTTTGAGATAGGGTGTGGATGCAGGGCTTTTATTTGGGTGGTGGTCCCAGGAACCATGAGGATGGGGAAAATGGGGCAGAGAAAGGAGAAATGTGAACAAAAGATGCATTTTGAGCAGGTTACTGCCTTGGGAAATTGTCGTTTCATCCCTCTTGAGACTCTTTGAGGAACCACGTGAGGTGTACCTCAAAATGGTGTCACTGGAAACAAGGAAAACTGGGGCATTCATGCAGTGACCTCCCACCTAGTGTGGCTGCACCTGCCTGTGGCCCAGTAAGCTCCCGTAGTGCAGGAGAAAATTGGTAGAGAAGCAGAGATGGGGATGCTTTGGGAGGGGACCTGCCAACCTGTGGGAAAACGCCTACCATTATTGCAGGCGAATTCCAAGTTGAGCCAGAGAATTTGGGCAGGATGTTGATAAAGCACGATACAGTAACCCAATACCAAAGGAGAGCCCATGCAAAGGAGGCTGATCTGCAGAGAAGAAAATGCAGTGGAGAATGAGAGAGGATAGACCACCGTCACAGAGATGGAGCAGAGACCTGGTCATCACGTCAGTGTACGGAGCAGAAGCCTGAAGGAGCCTACCTGGCACAGTCACCTAGGGGATGACCCAGGATTTGTACACGGCAATGACTCTTTCATTCTCTGGCCATAATTTCTTCCAGTTCTTGTTCTTATAATTGTTGGTCAGTCCTGCTGAACTACTCTGACCTGTTTGAAGCCTTGCAGAATGTCAAAGGACTCTCGCTGTCCCTATTTGCCTTCTGAGCTAGACCCTCTGTTCTTCATCCTAGGGCCTCTGGAAGGCCCACATTCTAGCATCCAACATGACACTCTTCCCTTAATTTCTTTGCAATAGTTCACCCTTTTAGTCAGCTAGTCTAGGTCTAAACTGCTTGCCAGAACACAGATTGATGGGACAAAAGGAGGTCAGAGAATAAAACACAAATGCTTCTCCAGACACATTCAACTCAGGCAGTGTAGTAAAGAGCTGATTAATTGGGAGTGGCCGCCGTGCTGTACACCAATGCTCTCTGTCTGAGAACAGTCAGTATGGTGTCTTTGAATTTAGTTCTTTGCAAGTTCATTTTGCATTACTATGAGAAAACACCCAAGCCAGGTTAACTTTATAAAGTAAAGAGGTTTATTTAGCTTATAGCTCTGGATACCCATGGACATGAAGCCAGCATCAGCTTGGCTCTATTGAGAACCTCATGGTGGATGGCAGGAGCACCCGCAAGAGGGCAAGGTCACATCACCAACATAAGAAGCTAGAAAGACTGGGGATCCATAGTCCCTTCTGAAGGCACAACCTCCAATTATCTAAGGACCTCCCACTAGGCTGCACCTCTTAAAGGTCCCACCACTGCTACATTGCCACAATGAGGAGCAAGCCTCCTCCACATGAATCTTTGGGAGTCAACCATATCTGAACCACAGCAAGCTTCCATTGCCTGAGAGCAACAACCCCTGAATCAGAAGAAACTATGTAACCACCCAGAGGACTTTTATTTTGGAAAAAAAAAAATTCTGAAACACAAATAATACTATGATGACTTGGTATTGAGAAGTGGTTAATATTGAAGAATTAAAAGCATTTCCTTTAAAATTTCCCCTTTATCTTTTAAGAGGGAGAGAGAAAGAGTCAACTTTTAATTTTTATTTATTTTTTCGTTTGGTTTTGTTTTTCCTCCACTCAGCTGTGTATGTGGTGCTGGGGATCCATGCTGGGTCCTCGCACCTGCTAGGTGAATGCTCTGCTGTTGAGCCACCTCTCTAGCCCCCTCCCCTTTGTTTGAATTTGCTCCAGAGAATTTTTGTTCCTATGCAAAAGCCTATGCAAATGATGCAGCGCCTGTCTCAGTCAGGACTCTGCAGAGAAACAGATCCAACAAGTTGGAAAGACAGAGAGGGTGGTTTTTTTTTTCCATTAAGGTATTGGTTCACATCAAATCTGAAATTTGGTTTGTGTTTAGTGAATGAGTGAACAAGTAAAAAAAAAAAATGCTGATTTTTTTTTTCCCCTTAAACTTAGGATCAACCTTGATTCAAACTGGGCTCAAATAGGATTATCTGGGGCTGGAGCAGTGGCTTGGCAGTTACAGAGCCTGCCTGGCATGTGCAAGTACACAACTAAGTGTCAGAGCAATGAAAGCCCTGTGAAAAACTCAATAAAATTGATAGTCTCTCTTTCTCTCTCTCTCACTGTCCTTCTCTCTTAAAAAAAAAATGTATCTCTTTATTATTAAAAAAAAAATGGGATTATCTGACCTCAGCCAGGCAGGCTGAGCAAAATCCCATAGGCATGCATGCCCAAGAATGCTTGCACCAGTTTACTCAGCAATATCCCCAAGCTGGAAATTACCCGACTGTCCATCAGCAGCGCATGGGCAAATCAAAAAATACCAGGCTGAAGTGATTGTGAGTTGTGGTTACAGACAAGGTGAACGATTCTCACAAATACAACGTAGAGCAAGAGACACAAAAGAGCAGTGCACTGTTTCCATTTATATAAAGTTCAAAAACAGACGGGATTAAGCCATATTCTATATAGACGCACACTTAGGTGCCCAGTAATTGAATGTTTGTCTATTTGTTTTAAAAGAGAGGAGAGAGAGAGAGGAAAGAGAGAATCAATTTTACTTTTGCATCTGGCCTTTGTTTCTCGGACAGTTAGTTGTGTGTGTGGTCCTGAGGTCCTCGCACATGCCAGGCAAGCGCTCCAACTGCTGAGCCGCCGCTCCAGCCCTAAGTAACTGCTTTTTAAAAGCAAAGGATTGATTTCCTTAAGAGTCCTGATAAGGGTCCCCACATTATACCTTGCATGTGTGTGAGGGGAGTACCAAGGATCGAACCCAGGATCCCACACTTGCTAGGCAAGTTCTCTGTCACTGAGCTGCCTCCTCCCATTCTACTTTGATTTTGAGACAGAATCTCACCAAATTGCCCAGGCTGGTCTTGAACTTGTGATCCTCTTACCTCCATATTTCAGGTAGCTGGGTTCATAGGCATGTAACACCATGCCAGGCTCCCACATTATATTTCTTGACAAGGTTGTTAACTTTATCGCAACTTGTTAAATTGCATTATTTTACAATCCAAAAAAATTAGACAATTCCTGGAGAAAAAAATAAAAAATAGCAAGGGAACCCACAAACAGCTAGCCTGATCCCCTATTAGCCTCCAGCCAAAGAGGCCAGCGCATTCACCCTCTGGCCTTCCTCCCCACTAGCATCCACTTTGGACCCTTTTCTATTTTGCCTCTTGTCTCCAATTTTAGTGCCTGATTAGATTTACAATATAACCAATTTAACAGTTGAAAGTCTTGCAAAGCAGCTGCAAAAATGATGAACGTCACTCCTGGGATCAAAAGCCTAGAAGGTTTTCAGGGGAAGTTGAGTAGTGTATGCACGCATAGCCTGATCTGAGCTGAAGCCCCATCAGGGGTTAGAATGTCTGTCTGTCTCATTAGCTGCTGCAAGTGCCTGGGATCACTGGGCTTCAGAAGACTCCCATTCGGCCTCAAAATTCTCTGCAACTAAGGGCAGCTTCTTGCAACCTGTCATCCAGGATCTGAGGCTTAAAATTCAGCATTCAGCCTTTGGGGAGTTAGAGAGACAGCGGTGGTTTTAAGGACAGGTGCTAGAAGTTTACTTTCTGCCTCTGTTCATAGCTTTTAGTGCTTGGAAATGTGCAGTTAAATATGCTTTCCTCCCTCTGGAAAACAACTTCCATACCCTCCGGCTGCCTGGGGAATAACAAATTTCATATGGAAACCTGAAAACCCAAAGAGAAATATGCAATGCTACAGATACCTCTTGCTGGACTGGCTGTCACAGACCGCAGTTTGGGTCAGGCTGTTTAAACTTCTTTGGAGCAAGCATTTATCTACAGCGGGGTCATTTTATAGATCCATTAAATCTACATTTTCTCTTGGGCTCCTTTCCCCAGCTCCCCTCAATTCTACTCCAGTCACACACTCTAAAACCCCCCTTAAGCCTCAGGAATAAATCTGTATAAACTGCCAAGTGTTCAATCAGGCTTTTACTATATCTCTTTGCAATTAGAATAAATTTACTGCTTGGAGAGAAGACGGGAAATATGCAAGGTACTCCTTGGATAAATATACTGCAGTGAGAAAAGTAGAAGCTCTGTAAAAATTATCTCTGTGAATTCAACAAGAATTGAGGTCACGGGAACCGCTACATACCAGGGAACGTTAATTAATGGGCCTGTAGCTGGTGGTACCACTTGGCTGCTCCGCTCCAGCTGCCTGCTCTATATTTCTCTCGTTTGTAGGACTATTCTTGGACCAAATCCCATCTCTTTTTTTCCTCCAAGTACAAAAAGTACATAAGTCTATCCTGGAAGGATGCCAACCTTTCAGAGAACTAAGGAAAGTGTTGTTTCTTTGCTATTTTTATCTCCTTTTTTGAAAGAAAGGACACTCTGTCACCTCTGGAGCAGGATTACTTGTAATCAGCGCTGGAGCTATGGTCTGAGGTCACTGTTCTGGCCCTGTGTGCACGGGGAGATGTCCTGAATATGGAGAACAGGGAGGGACACTTGTGACTTCTCACACTAACACAGCAGACACCTAAAAGACACTCAGATCTTCCTTAACTCCATCCTCAGCCAGACTGAAGGCAAGGTACAATGAAATCAGAATGCTCTTGTCACCTCCAAGCTGCAGAGGGAGGAGGAAGGGGGGAAAGAAGCATCTGATGGAGGAGACAGAGCATTTCCAGGGTCAGGGTAGTTTATACCATCGAAATCTGCTGGGAAACATTAAATGAGACCATGCATGTAAACCGTTTAGCTGGGACACAGGACTTGTTGTTAATTATAACGCAATTCCACAATGGAGGTACAACCCAAGTGTTCTTCACAGGCTTTCTCCCCGCCCTGCCTCAGGATTGCGTTCCAGTTCTGCAACACTCTGGTTAAGCACAGATTTCAGTCTGAAAGGTCTGGAGCTGAATCTTCATCAGCCAAGTGGCTGTGACACCAGGCAGCTCAATTAGCCTCCCTCCACCTCCACTTTCTCATCTGTAAAACAGGGCTAACAATAAATAGCTAACTGCTCAAGGCTGTTGGGAGTATTTAAAGAGATCCTTTAAGTAGGCTCCTGCCGCACAGTGCTGGGCACATTGTAAGAGTCTCATAAATATTCATGGGGATCATTAGGGCCCTTAGTTATCACTAGATTTCCATAGGTAGCAAGAGAAGAATGGGGGAAGTTTGCCTCGGAGCAGAGATGCAAGCAACTTCACAGGAACTGTTTTCTGCAGCAATTGGTCTCCCTTCGTTTTATTGCAACCCGCCTTGTTTTGCATCTCATTTGGAAACTTTCTTTCCTTCAGTGTTGCACAGTGGAGGGACTGGGCGTTCTTCCACACAATGACAGACACGTGAATCTCGCCCAGAAATAACAGGGAAAATGCCTGACTCTGCTTCTTTCAGGAATTCTCCAGGTAGTCATTAGCCTTGAACTCCAGTCTCAGAGCCCCTGGGATGGCTGCCTGCCCCCCCAACCCCCAAGACAGAAGGGCCAGCATCCACTTGGGCCTTTGTGAAAGAGACCCAGCTTACTGAGCTCTTTAAGAAAGGAAGAATGTTCTCCATTACTACTTCCAAACTGTAAAATGATATTTGGGACTTTTCAAAGACTTGGGAATTTTTGTGAAATTAAGGAATATGGATTTAAAGGAAGCCTTGGAGGATTAGATTTTTCTTCCTCTTTGAAGCATTTCAAACAACTTTAATGTGCTTTCAGGGTGCTCGTCGATTTGGCATGGCATTCTGGTAAAGCATTGTTGCCTCCGCCATGGAACTGAGACTTTTGTGCCTCCTTTTAAACCCATTTGCAGAAATATTCAGGAAACAGAAAAAAAATGAATATTGAGGGCAAAGAACAAGACCATTCAGAGTGAAGGGACAGCTTCTAAAAGGCTGGAAAGGCACTAAAAAAATGTTTTTGGAGCCCAAGAAAATTAAACAAGCACAAATCAAGTTGCGTAGCACCCACCATGTAATGACTGTTAATTCTTATTTTCCTGACTGTTGGCCCTCCTATCGAATATTTAGTACTTTATGATATGCAAAAAATATATATATACTCTTATGTAATTGCACTGTTCTGCGAGACATATATAATACTTATTGTACTGACAGTGGAACTGGGGCTAAGGAAATTTTTTAAAAATTGCTAAAAAAAAAGAAAGAAAAGCAAGAGCTTGAATCTGGGACACCAAATTTTGATACCTTGTTCACACTCTCTCATGACACTCACCTGCCAGGTGACCTTTTCTGCTTCAGTTTCCCAGTCGGTGAAACTAGCATGGTATCTCTTTGGCTTCCTTTCAGTATTTATTAATTTGTTAGTGAGTAAATTTTCCAGGGCCAAGTCTTTCATGTAACCAAGATGTCCAGGAACATATATGATAAGCTTGCATGAAATACACTCTGCAGAGTCCAAGGATATAGTGCTAAAACCCTACCAGATGCAGGAGATGCTTTCGTATTCTGTTTGCTGTTTCTTTCTTTATTCTTGCTACTGGAGATTGAACCTGGGGTGCTCTACCACTGAACTACATCCCCAGACCTTTTTGTTTATTTATTTGTCTTTACGTTGTTGAGGCTGGTCTTGAACTTGAGTTCCTCTTGCCTTCAATTTGATCCCTCTCAAATCGCTGGGATTTCAGGCAGGACCACACTGTTCATGAAAGACAAGTACACATGGTTTTGAAGCTACAGGTGGCCTGGAAGTTGTAGGTAAATGGGAACAGGTCATTACCCCCAGGGGTGGGGAATCTGGATTAATGCTGGGGAAGAAAGGGCACTTGTTTATTATTCTGGGACCTTACTTATCTAAAGCTGTAAAACTAATGAAAACTCAAAAGCTGTGCAATTCTAGAATTATATTCTTAAAATGTTTAGGAAAAAATGATATATCTCTTCTGTCCATTCATTCATTCATCTAAAAAGGAGTATCTATTATGGTCGAAACAGTCAATAGCATAGAGTTACAGTAACTTTCCTTATATCTGCCCCTTCCCCAACTCATTTGATAAGATTCCTCATTAATAGTTTCTCCTAAGACATTTCCCATTTAGATACAGTATACTTCACATATATGTGCATATATGTACGTAAATACACATTTCATATATATGTAGACTAACACATGCATTTTTAAATAGATTAGACAATATATGTTGTTCTTCAACTTATTTTTTTGTTTTAACTTGACAATGTATCGTAAATACCTGCTGGGATTCGAACCCACATCTTCATACATGCCAGGCAAGCACTGTAAATGCTGAGCCACCACTCCAACCCCCAAAATGAGACCCTTAAGAACACTAATTTAGGGGTTGAGGATTTAGCTCAGTGGCAGAGTGCTTGCCTAGCACGCGCAAGGCCCCGAATTCAATCCTCAGCCCTGAAAAAAAAAAAAAAAAAACACTAATTTAGGGGCTGGAGCGGTGGCTTGGCAATTATGGCGCTTGCCCAGCATGCATGAGTACCCAGCACCATGTCCACAACAAAGTCTCGGAGAAACTTGGGCCATGTGAAAAACTAAATAAAAATTGTTTCTCTCTCTCTCTCTCTCCCACACACACACTCTTTAAAAAAGAAAGAAAAAGAATACTGATTTATGTTCAAAAGCAGTAAGCTTAAAAATTTTTTTCCACCAAAAGTCTCTGTCTTTTGATTTTCTGAGCATTTTTCTCTAGGTACTGTTCAGCATTTTACTTAATTGTCTTTTCAAAAAATGTAATAATTTGGGGCTGGAGCGGTGGTTCAGCAGTTATGTCACTTGCCTGGCATGTGCAAACACAGAGGTTTGAACCCCAGCACCACATACATAACGAAGCATCTGACCAATGAAAGCCACATGAAAAACTAAATAAGATTGATTCTTTCTCTCTCTCATTGTCCCTCTCTTAAAATATATCTATATCTATCTATCTATCTATCTATATATATATATATATATATATATACATTTAATTAAATGTAAAAAAGTAGATGCAAAAAGTAAAAATTTTTAAAGTTATTTTGTTCTTCTTTGATCTAGAAGCAAGTCGCTTCCTGTCTGGCCGCCAGTTGAGTCAGCGGGTTGGCTTCTACCTCCAGGCCTTAGCATTCATGCTCTTCAACCAAGTAACAAGAACCAAGTGGCTGTGGCATGTCCTAGCCTTGTTGACAGAGAATTCAGGAAACAATTCACAAATCCCTGTGATGTTCTATCCACACGGGAACTACTTTCTAGTCAACCAAAGGCTCGGAAAGTACACTAGTGTTGGAGTACGTTTCTCAAGGGGCTTATATAGAAAAGGACAAGTGAAAATAATCAATCAACAAACCAATCAGTAAAAACTGGAAAAGTAAAAAAAGAAGTAATCAAAAGGGAATCAGTAAAAGAAAGGAACCAGGGGTGGAAGGAGGTGGAAGTGCTGGGAGGGGACTGGCCATATTATATTGTTATACTGTGTGTATGTATGAATGTGGAGAAACAAATCCCCTCATACATACAACTGTAATGCACCAAGAAAAAATGTGGAAAAGGAATGCGATAAGTGAAGACAAGCAATGCACCTGGGGGATTGACTTTTTTAAAAAAAGAGGGAGAGAAGAGCCAGTTTAGTTGCCTTAATTTCTAAATCAGGGTCAGCGAATTATCAAAACTATGCTAAAGGAGGGGCTGGAGGGATGGCTCGGTAGCTTGGCAGTTGCCTGGCATGCTCGAGGATGCGGGTTCAAACCCCAGCACCACGTACACAATGAAGTGTTTGAGGAATGAAAGTCACAGAAAAAACTAAATAAAAATTGCTTCTCTCTTTCTCTCTCTCTCTCTCTATCCCTGTCCCCTCTTTCTTTAAAAAAAAAAAATGCTAAAGGAAAGATTACTAACCCTTGTTCTCCATCACTTGAATCCTCCAGAGTGGCGAGCTGTACTCATTATGATAGCCTTGAGGTGCTATGGAAAGAAAGATAGAATCCAATTCAGTAGTTTTGCTGGCACACTGTTTAAATGTTCCAAACGTGAATAATTGCATTGTTTCAAACATGAGCAGAAGTACTAGATAATTCAGATAGACCATTCCCTGCTCATTCTGAATCAACAGGATGATTTGATTGAGCTTTTAAAAATCAGGTTCAGATGGGAGCTGGAGCGGTGGATCGGCAGTTAGGGTGCTTGCCCAGCATGCGCAAGTACACAGGTTCAAACCCGAGCACCCATGTACACAACTAAGTGTCAGAGCAATGAAAGCCATGTGAAAAACTCAGTACAAATTGACTCACTGTCCTTCTCTCTTTAAAAAAAAAAAAAATCAGGTTCAGAACCAAAACCCAGCCTCAGTCCCTCTCCCCATCCCAGCAGAGCTCTACCTCATGAGAACACATGTTCCAGAGTGTTCTGAATTAATCTGCAGATAGAATGATCTGCGGGGCGGCAACCCGCTGGCCTGGTGATAGAGAGGAGGGATTTGTCTGGGAAGACTCTTCAAACCTTGGCTTTTGTCTCCAATGGAGTGAGGGAGCTCAGCTTGCAGGCCTTTATTACAATTGTGTTGCTGTGGCTTCAGTTTCTCCTTTGCAAGCTGAAGAGCTCAAATATGTGACTTTGTGGCATGGAGAAGAGTGCCCCTTACCAGTGTATGCAGTAAAGAACGTTGATGAAACCGAATTAGATCAGGCTCACATAATCCTACCTAAAGAGGTCTCACTGTTCATTAAGATTTTTTTTTTTTAATTTCTGAGGACTGTAGGACTTTCTGTCTCTTGGACATTGGTCCTTAGTTTGGACTTTTTTGCCCCTAAGTCAGGCATTCCTTGTCCTTAGGGATTCTGTAAGAGCCTTTTCTTCTTAAACTACATGAGATGTAAACTTTGCCCTTCCTGAAGCCTTGAGAATGTGGGATTTTTTTGTCGGGGACTCAGAGTTATAAGCCAAGGTTCACAGTCCTTTGTCACCAATAGCATTCTTACTGTTTTCTTCAAAAATTCAGCAAGTTTTGAGCCTCATGAGCACTGTGAGACCTATCCAGAACAGCTAAACTTGGCCAATCTTCCTTTAGCTCCATCTCAAAAGGCAACTTCAGGACTAGAGCGATGGCTGGGTGGTTACGGCGCTTGCCCGGCATGTGCAAGTACACAGGTTCAAACCTCAGGTCCCACGTACACAACTAAGTGTCAGAGCAACGAAAGCCACGTGAAAAACTCAATACAAATTGATTCTGTCTCTCTTTCTCTCTCTCACTGTCCTTCTCTCTTAAAAAAAAAAAAAACTATTTAAAAAAAAAAAGGCATATGGAAGGGATGCCCTTTACAGAGGTGTCGACTAGGGTCTCTATCTGCACTGTACTTATGGTCCTTACTAAAGCCACTGCTTGTTGGGCTGGAGCGGTGGCTCAGCATTTATGGCACTTCCCTGGCATGTGTGAGTGTGCACAATGAAGCCTTGGAGCAATGAAAGCCACAAGAAAAACTAAATAAAGTTATTTCTCTCTTTCTCTCTCTCACTGTCCCTCTCTCTCAAAAAAAAAAAAAAAAAAAAAAAAGCACAGCTTGCCCTTGATTATTGCTGTCTTGGTCCATGTGGGCTTCTATAACAAAATTCCATAGACTGGTGTGACTTACAAATAATAGAAATTCATTTGCACAGTTGTTGAGGCGAGAAGTCTAAGATCAGGACGCCAGCATTGTTGGGTTCTGGTGAGGGCCACGTGAGTTGAAGTCTGCTGAATTCCTGTTGCATCCTCCCAGGGCAAAGGGGGCCTTCTGGAGAGAGCTGTCTGGGTTCTCTTTTACAAAGGCAGTAACCCCATTCATGAGAGCCTCACCCTCACAATCTATTCACCTCCCAAAGGCTCCACCTTCCAATACTATCACTCTGGGAGCTGGGATTGCAACATATACATTTTAGGGGGAAGCATTCAGCCCACCACAATGACCAGTTTTCAGGTGTGAGGAAAGTATCAACTCTGGCAGCAGTGTGGAGGCAAGCAGTCTTGCTCCTTGGCCAGGAGAAATCTCTTGAGGCTAAGGAAAACGGTATCTCTTTGGTCATCTGTTTTTTTCCTGCATGTGTGTTCCGTTCTCAAGAGGCCGCATAGTACGAACAAGCACAGCAACAGCAAACACTCACAGGGCCTTTACTGTGGAAGGCACAGATTCATCCACTCAGTGTTTACAACCTTCCGAGGCAGGTTTGTGTTATTGGTCCATTTTACAGACGGGGAACCTAAAGGCAAAATTAAACAACTAACAGGGAAGGAGCCAGGATTTGAGCCCAGGAAGTCTGGCTCCAGAGTCTGCTCTGAGAGGACTTGACTGCTGAGCAGGTCTTGGTTGAATCCTGGCCCTGTCACTCAGGGATGATATGATCTTGAGTTGGACCCTAGAACTCTCTGAGCCTCTGCTTCTGAATCTGTTTTCCTTTGTAAGAATGTTAAAAGCCCTGATAGGATTGCTGTGAGATTTAGATAGGATGATGAGTGCCAAGGACTCACTATGGTGCCTGGCACAGCCTACAGGCTCAGCAAGTGGCTTTTACATCCAGAGAGACAACAGGAGGTTGCAGGCAGCCATTGGCCACTGTGGCCCAGCTCTGGCACTGGGCAGAGAATGGAAGGGTGGTTGGCCATGGGCAAGCTCCTGAGGCCTGCGATACTGTGGGATGTCCCTGAACTCAGGAGTGCAATGTGGAGTTGAGGGACACTCAGGCATGTGCAATTTTCCAAAAAAGGTCAGAAAAATGTTGCTTTGGGAAAAATACATAGTGATTATTGTTCTAGAGGTGGGTCAAACCTGTGAATAGAAGGAGATTGCTGTGGCTCAGTACTCTTGGGGTTAGCCTCTCCTCCTCCCACTCCCAGACTCATTTATTCAACAGTGGTATGAATGGCAAGAGGTCACAGGTCATCAGCCTAGGCCAAGGAGTGTTCACTAAACTAGCAAGGTGTAGAAGAGACCCTGTAGGAAGAAGATGAAGAAAAAATTTAATTAAAAACACAATTAAGCATATCCAAAATACATCCACCCCTGGAGTATTACTCAGCCATGGAAAGGGATGGTGTGCCAATATGAGCTACAACACGGATGAACCTTGAAAACAATATGCTACTTGAAAGCAGCAGACACAATGTGTGGCCATATATTGCATGATTCTATTAATATAAAATTTCAGAGTAGGCGTAGGGAGAGAAAGTAGATCAGTTGGCAGGATCTAGAGAGAGCAGAGAATGAATAGCAACCGGTAATGGATACAGGATTTCTTGTTGGGGTGATGAAGATGTTCTGGAGATACAGTAGGGATGGCTGTGGGTGTGAATATACCCAAACCATTTGAATTGTTCTCCTGAAATACTTAGAGATTTGTATTAATTTTCTCTCTGAAAAAAATTTAAAATTAAGCAATAAATTACAACACTCTAAAACAGATATCAAAGATTATTAATTTTAAAACTAGCAACCTTTATATTTTTTGCATATTCTAAAACTTTCTACATAAGCACAAATTGCTTTTTTAAAAGAAAACTTCTAATTTTGAAATGATTATAGATCCACAGGAAGTTGCAAAGATAGTACGGAGAGGCCCTGTGTACTCTAATTTCCCCCCAGTGGTTACAATCTTACACATCTATGGTACACCTGGAAGCTGGGACGTTCACAGTGTACAATGTGTGTATATAGTGGATGCCATTCTGCTACATGTGTTTGTGGCACAAAGACTGCAAGAGACATCAGATTGGGGGGAGGGGTATAGCTCAGTGGTACAGCATGTATTTAACCTGCATGAGGTTTGGGTTCTATCTCCAGCACTGCAGAGGAAAAAAAGGGAATTATTTTACTACCACAGAGATCTAGCTCTGTACCCCTCCCCTGCACAAGTCCCAACCCTCAGCAACTGTTCATCTGTTTCCCATCTCTATAATTCTGTCATTTCAAGAATGTTGTATAAGTAGAGTCTTGGAGTATGTGCCCTTTTTTAAGTAAAGTATTTTGTACGTTCAGTAAAGTATTATACAATAATAATGCATTCACAGAACACTAATACAAGAAGCTAATTATGACATTTTAAAAATTAATGTTTCTGGGGGCTGGAGCGATGGCTCAGTGGTTATGGCACTTGCCTGGCATGCCCAAGTACGCGAGTTCAAAATCCGAGCACCCATGTACACAACAAAGTCTCAGAGCAATGGAAGCCATGTGAAAAACTAAATAAAATTGATTCTCTCTGTCTCTCTCTCTCACTGTCCCCTCTTTCTTTAAAAAAATAATGTTTCTATTGGTTCTTTTTAGTTATACATAACATTAGGATTCATTTTGACTTAATTATAAAAGCATGGAATCTAATCTTCCTTAATTCAGTTCACTTCCTCTTTGGAGACCAGCTTTTTTTCTTTTTTCCTGACTCAGCACGATGCCCTGGAAGTCCATCCAGGTTGATGAAGACATCAGTAGGTTTCTCTTTTTCTATTACTGAGGAGTATTCTATGGCATGGACCAACCCCTAGTTTGTCTATTTATCTATTGAAGCTGTTGCTGGATTTGGACTCTGACAAATAAAGCTTTTGTCAACCGCAGGTGTTGGTGGAGATATGAATTTGCTTTTCTCTGGGATAAATGCTCAGAAGTATGATTGCTGAGTCAAATTGTAGATATTATGTGTTAAGTTATTAAAGAGATCGTCAAGCCAGCTGCTAGAACGGCTGGACCATTTTCCCCTGGGCCAGCAACGCAGGAGTGATCCAGTTTCTCTGCGTCCTTGCCACCGCTACTTGTCACCTTAGCTGGTCTCATGATGAGCAGCCGTGTCTCCTGGTGGTCTTGATTTGTGTTTCTCTAATGATAGTGACGCTGAGTGTCTTTCATGAGCTCATTCGTTACCCACATATACTCTTCAGTGAACTCTTTTCCTATCTTTTGCCTATTTCTACTTTGTTTTCCTTGCTGAATTTTGAGTTCTTTATATATTATAGAGAAGAGTCCACTGTTCAGAATGTGTGGATTGCAGAATATTCTTTCCTTTTGTGACCTGTCCCTTCATCCTCTTAATAATGTCTTTCATGGAGGAAAATTGCCGGTTTTTTTTTTTTTTGATGAAGTCTAATTTAGAGATCTTTCTTAATGGGTTATTATTATTTTGTGTGTGTGTGTGGTGGTGGTGGTGGTGGTGGTGGGGATCAAACCTAGGGCCTTGGACTTGTGCTGTAGCACTCAATTAAATCCCTGACCCTGCTTTGTGCTTTTGATGTTGTCTAAGAGAGGGACAGTGAGAGAGACAGAGAGAGAGAGAGAGAGAAACAATTTTTATTTAGGTTTTCATGTGGCTTTTGTTGCTCCGAGACTTTGCTGTGTATGTGGTGCTGGGCTTTGAACTCATGTACTCCTGCATGCTAGGCAAGTGCCATAACCACTGAGCTACGGCTCCAGCCCCTTCCTCAAGCTTTTTAAATTTTATTTAATTAATTTTTGTGTGTGTGTGAGGGGAAGAAATTGAACCCAGGGTGCTTAACCACTGAGCAACATCCCCAGCCTTTAAAAAAAATTTTTTTTTTTTGTTTTGAGATAGGGCCTCACTAAATTGCTGAGGCTGGCTTTGAACTCGCGATCCTCCTGCTTCAGCTTTCTGAGTCACTGGGATTATAGATGTGCACCTCCAAAGCTGGCTGTTCCTCAACTTTGATCCAGCAGATGGTCTCCTATATTTTATTCTCCTATATTTTATAGTTATGAATTGCCTTTTGAAATTGCATCTTTTTTCCTAAGCACAGAAAAATTCATACCCGTTTTAGAACTTTTGGAACATACAACAAAAAATCTAAAGGAAAAATTTAAATCACTAGTAATACCAACACCCATAAACACGTTTTGGTATTAGACTTGCAATTTTAATAAAAATGTGACCTCTTTTATAATGGGAAAACAGAACCATCCAACGGTAAAATGCAGCACGGAGAACCAGCTAGGTGCTGAAGGAGGGGTGCTTCTCTGAATGCCGAGATCAGCTGGGGGAGTTGCCATTCACAAAAGACTGAGAACTACTGACCCAAAAGGTAAAACTCCTGTTTACGAACCACAGCTGTTAGACTGTAATTGCCCTGCCAGATAAAGAAGCTATTTAAGAGCATAGGTTGCTACAACTGAATAGAAACAGAGAATAGTCATGTAGGAAATCACTGGATTTTCACTAAGGGAGGTATCGAATTTGTGGTTGCACTAGATTTGTGTGTGTTTGGTGGCTTGGGACAGAGGCTGATCCAGCATGGAGATGGACCAGCGTTGGCTCCTGTTCTGTTTTGTTGGGGCTAAGGATGTAACTCAGCATTAGATGCTTACCTAGCACGAGCAAGTTCCTGAGTCCAAGCCTTAGCACTGGAAAAAAAAATTTTTTTTGTTCTGTTTCGTTGGATAGTAATTTATTTCAGGTTCTCTTTTTGCATGTGTCATGTGGGGATTTCTAACAGGAAGCATCCATCATCCTGTCCACTTCTGTTTCCTGGGCACCTGGAACTCTGCTTTTGGCCCCACCCCTTACCCACCTGACTTGGTCACATAGTAGCAGCTGAGATCCAGCGGTAAACACCAGCGACACCCTCTCCCCACAACAAACTAGTTTTTAAAGCAGCATTAGCAGGGCTGGGAGGTGCAGCTGAGTGGTAGTATGCGTGCTGGGCCTTGGGACACATCCCAAGCAATGCACGCACTTAATAAAAAAATAAAAGCATTAGATAGATCGGAGACATTTCGCTCCATCTCCCACCCTCAGTCTTCCAGGAAACTGATAATCAAGTAAAATTTGCTATTTAAATTATTTTGTGAAGTTAAGAAACAATCCTGAATTTGATTTGGTCAATCCAGATGTTCATATGTCAGTTTTGCACCCAATGGAGCATTGTTTGAATTATATTGCTCTTTATTTGCAAAGCAAATCTTATTTTTTGATTACCAGGTACAAATAGCTGCTGTTGGGCCAGTACGGTGGCTCAGCAGTTAGGGTGCTTACCTGGCATACATAAGGATCCGGGGTTCAAACCTAAGTACCACACACACAATGAAGTGTTGGAGAAACAAAAGCCAGATGAAAAAATAAATAAAATTGATTCGCTGTCTCTTTCTTTCTTAAAAAAAAAAAAGAATAGCTATTGTTTGTTGAATATCAAGGAATTAGGAGAAACCCCTGGATGTGGACAAGCATAAAACATTTCATAAATATTTAGATTAAAAGTTAATCGTGTGATGAAAATTGCAATTAAAACGTCCATCGAAAGGGCCTTGGTGAATTTAAGTTACTATGTACTCATACAAAAATTTGGCATTTAAGTCAGACACAGTGGCACACACCTATAATCCCAGCAATTCAGGAAGCTGAGGCAGGAGGATCCTGAGTTCAAACCCAGTCTCAGCAACTTAGCAAGGTCCTAAGCAACTTAGTGAGACTCTGTCTCAAAATAAAAATTAAGAAAAGGGCTGGTGATGTGGCTCAGATGTTTAGTGCCCCTGAGTTAAACCCTTGGTACAAAAAAAAAAAAGTCTGCAAAGTCAGCATTGATCTCCGCAGAAAGGTGTCCACATATATTGATTTAAAAATTAGATTTCAAATTCTCATCTAGGACTTGATCTTATCTTTTAAAAGAAAGGGAAGAAAAATGTCAAAATATTATCAGTGATCTTCTCTGGATTACTAAATTATAGCAGATTTTATTTTTCCTGATTTTTCCAAATCCAGTTCCATGGAGTTTATATTGCATCAATAATCGGAAAAAAGGAAAAAAAAAACCCCTAATTACTAGCAATGGTCACAAGGTGGTATGTCCAATAGAACTGCATGTTTAGTTTACAATTTTTTTTGCTTACTAGTTTATAGTACAACTAGTCAACAGTTGACTCCTAAAAACCTTTAAGGGGGACAAGGAAAAATGTGGCAGTCCTCTCTCATGACTCCCCAGAAGCCCTTCCACATGTAACTACTGTCCAAAAAAATGTATGTTTAAAGCAGAAATTGAGCAGTGGGTGCAGATCGGAGATACAGATGCTAACGTGAACGCGCAGGAGGCACTTTGCCAGCAGAGAATGAAAGCTAGCAGTCTACTGCTTGCCATTCCTTCACCTACTGTCACATCCCCTCACAATTGCCTTCAGATAAGGGAGGTCACCCTCTTTACACTCCCAACACGTGGGTTCCAACAGACATTGACCCCCAGCCAGGCATGCGAGTTAGCATGGACTCTGATACCTAAATAAACAAGTCAAGTTGAATTTCATAGTGTGCTTCAACAGCGAGTCACAAAGGCAGTGGACAGTGCTCCTGGGTGCGCGGAAGGCTCATCTCTCCTGTCCCACCCTTTCCCTACATTTGCTTTTTACAATAGTTTAATAATTGAGTCCTGAGTTGGGGATGTGGCTCAGTGGTGGAGAGCTTGCTTAGCATGTAAGAATTATTGCATTTGATTCCCAAGACCAGGGAAGGAAAAAAAACAAAGACAAAAACAAAAGTAATTGACTCCTTCTCATCTTCCATACTTCAGCTTAGATGTCACCTCCACAGAAAATGGGACAAATTGGTACAGCCCCTCTCTTCTCTATCACCATTCGCTGATCATATCCTTGGGAGAACTTACTTTAAGTTCTGGTTTAATGTATTTGTGCATGATCCCTGTCTTCTTTCTCTCTCCAAATTGTACACTTCAAAAGAATAAGGATGCATTTGTGTTTAAATTAATCTCTGTTTAGCCAGTGTATAGTCCATAATGGGCGTTTAGGATACGTACATCAAATGAATGAAAGTATTACCAAGATGAAAAATTCTGCAAAGTCAGTCTTTGAGATGAAACTCTAGTTGTATTCATGTTTTAGATATTAGCTGACCCTTGAGTGGCAAGTCTATTCATTTTCTCATGGAGTAATCAACAAACTTTTATTAAGTGCCTACTGTCTGCCAGACTCTATGGTGGTAGATGGTGGGGAGAGCGGTTCTTCATGGAGTACTGAGTCTAGCAAGGAAGACAAATAAAAATAGGTGACTAAGATCTAGGGAGATCTGGGCTGTGATATGAGTTATACAGGCTATTCCAGGAGCCTCAAGTCAGCAATTTCCTGAGCTTTATGAGCTGCAACTGATTTTTCTCCACTAAAGCCACTCCTTGATATCCTCTCCAGCCCAACCACTTCATACCCAAAACTTTGATTTGGGATATTTCTAAGTCTATATGGAAAGATCCCAATACACCTTTTAAGAAGAGCATAAATATGTTTCATGTCAGAGAGTGACATCATCACCAACAAGAAATCAGTGGAATAGCTTCATCTTTGCAAGATCAGGTTTTATAAAGTGCCATCTCTCACTTTTTTCTTCTCCTTCCTTCTGTTCTCCCCCCTACCTCTTTCCTTCTCTCTCTCACACACACAGTTCAGACACAAGACGTGGAGAAGCAAATGTTTTCTGACTCGATGACTTCAGCGGATTAGCGCTTCTTTGAAAGTGATATTGTTACAGCCATAACGTGTTTATGTGTAACACAGACATCTTTATGTATAATGCAGACGTGTCTGGGTGGGGAATGCTGGCATTTTGGCCTTGTCATTTAGTAAGGTAGGAAGTTCAGCCGAGAGCTCTAGATCCCTAAAGCTTTGGGGAATCTTGATACAGGGTAAGGGGGGAACTGGAGAGAAGAGGGAAGATTTCTGTATGGGTTATTTATCTTTTTGTCCCAGACTTAACTCCTACTCTCTGTGAAACAGTCCCTTTCCAACACAGCTGGCATGGCTGTCAGCAGAGGTAGCTTCTTAAGGATAGCAGTAATCAAAAAACGAGTCAGGCAATTAGAAGCTGCTGGTAAATCACAGAGACACCACAAGAATAATATTTTATCATCACCTGATGGCAAAACATTTATTTTAGACACCGACACACTACCACAAAAGAAACAAATTGGAAGGAGCAGTCTTTCAGTAATTTTCTTGATTATAGATTTTTTTTTGAAAGAGGGACAGTGAGAGAGAGAGAAAGAATCAATTTTAGTTAGAATTTCATCTGGTTTTCATTGCTCCAACACTTCGTTGGGTATGTGGTGCTAGGGTTCAAACCCATGACCCACGCATGCCAGGCAACCATTGTAACCACTGAGCCATCATTCCAGCCCCTGGATGCTAAATTTTTATTGGAAATACTTGACCTATACTTAGATTTCATAAACCATATGGCTGAAAAGCTGATCCATTTGAAAAGCTGATCCATTTGAAAAGTAGACCCATATAACCAAGTTGCAAACATACTTAAAACCTTTCCGATAATTGAATCAAGTACCAGGGTTTTGTTTTTTCATGATGCTGGGGATTGAACCCAGAGGCATTCTACCACTGAGTCACATTCCCAGCACTTTTTATATTTTATTTTAAAGAGAGAGGGACAGTGAGAGAGAGAGAGAGAGAATCAATTTTATTTAGTTTTTCATGTAGCTTTCTTTGGTCTGAGACTTTGTTGTGTACATGGTGCTGGGGTTTGAACCCGCGTATTTGTGCACACCAGGCAAGTACTGTAACTGCTGAGCCACTGCTCCAGTCCCCACTTTTTATATTTTAATTTGAGACAGGGTCTTAATAAGTTGCTGAGGCTGGCCTCAAGCTTGTGATCCTCCTGCCTCAGCCTCCACAATAGCTGGGATTATGGGTGTGTGGCACTGTGCCCCACCTCAAGTACCAGTCTTTAAATCAAATTTGAAGTTGTTGAAATTAAATGAATTTTCAGTTCTTCAGTTATACCAGCCATAATTTGAGTATTCAGTAGCCACATGTGGCTCATGACTACAATATTAGACTATAAACTTTAGAGAACACCGCTATTTCAAGTTTGTTGTGGAATAGACTCAGCCTTTTCTCTATGCTTATTCATAGAAATATAAATATATCATTAAACATGACATTTTCTATTACATAACATAATACTCATATCTAAATTTCATTTCAGAAACATGCAAATCATACTAGGTATTTTACTCAACAATCTTTTTTTTCATTTAGTTGTATTTGGATTTTTTTTCTTTTCAATACATATGGATTTCCATTCTTTCTGACAGCTGTGTAATACGTTTATTTAACCTCTTCCCTACTATTGGGCATATAAGTTGCTTTTGATGGCTTGCTATTCTTAACATCCATGCAAACTGTATTTTCATTGAATCCAGTCCAAGAATTGACACTTGGGGCCAAAGGATATGTGCACCAAGTAAGTGAAAGCTACTAACAAATTCCCTTCTCGAAATGGTTGTGCCGCTTTTTAAAAAGTCCCTTTAGCTGCTGGTGTTCCCCTCCAGCATGCTCCTAAAATATTAGAAAGAAAGGCCCTAGAGATCATCTATTACTGTCCTTTTATTTTAGAGACCTGGAAAAACAAGCCCAAGCTGAGGGAAGGGGCTTTGCAGCTAGTTTGTGGAAATGATGAGACTTGAGCAGCTCTCTCTTGCCCTCTGTCCAGAAGAGTACATAAGAGTGTGGCAGTCCTTCGAAGCACCTTGGGAAAGTCATCCTTCCTTGTAATCAGGGGCTGCCCCTCATTACCACCACTGCCGGTGAGATCAGCTGGCCTTTGGATGGAGAATCCCAGCACACCTCGGTAAGCAAGGAGCACAGAGCCAAGGGAGCTTTTCTTTGATACTTGTATCCAAAATTGAATTCAGTCTGCTCAAAGGCTTGCTACAATTTCAAAGTGTGTGCCTTCTCATCTCCTTCTGCTGAGCGCAGCCAAGTCACAGACCAAGGCGGAAGAAAAAAAAAAAGCATTTTGCTGCATGCAGAAATAATACTGCACTCTCAGCAGTTCTCAGTAGGCCAGTTCAGACCCTCTTTATCTTTACTACAACTTATTTAGGAAGGATAGAAACAGAAGCCCCTTGCATGGCAGGGCTGGAGAGACCTAGAAATTCTTTGCATGCCAGCAAGATGGACTTCTAAGGATTGCCCCAGCTTCCTCCCTCAATTCCCTAGAACTCCATCAGGTCCAAGAAGGAGACAAATGCTAGACCAGCTCACGGAATCAATCCCAGCAGGGTGGGCTGAGCAGGGAGGTTATGGAGCTTTCTATGCTCACGTGTTCTCCCGGGGCACCGTCAGGGCTGAAAACCGTCTCCTGCCTCCATCTCCTGAATGCTCTCCTCCTTCCCATCAGTTCCTGGCCCCATTTTATACCTTGCATCCAGTGGGCCTGGTTCCTCTGTTCTCTGCCTTACTGCCCATATCCCCAGCTTGGTTTCTTAGGACTATCTTAAAACCTTTTGCTTATGCTATTTATTTATTGTCTAGAAAATCAATTCAGAAGCCAGCATGGTGGCACACATCTGTAATCCCAGCGATTGGGAGGCTGAAACAGGAGAACTGCAAGTTCAAGGCCAGCCTCAGCAATTTGGCAAGGCCCTAAGCAACTGGGCAGGACCTTGTCTCAAAAAAAAAAAAAATTTAAAAAGACTGGGGATGTAGCTCAGTGGTAAAAAGCACCCCGGGCTTCAAACCACAGGACCAAAACCAAAATGAAACCATCAATTTAGGCACTTTAATTCTATTTCTTTTTCTTACATTCCCTCTTCCCACTCAATTACAATGCCTTCTTCCTACATTGGCACCAACAAGCCAAAACTTGGTAGAAGAAAAGTCTCCTGTTTTGCTACACATTGCCAGATAATTCTTGCTCCTATACAGTGTCTCTTTGGTCTTGTTTTTTATTTTTCTGATGTGTCTTTATTCTGGAAAGAAAGAAAAGGGATATCACCATAGGAAAGATGGAAGGGAGAGAAGGAAAATAAGCTTTGATTTCATACTATATAAATACATCCATTAGGCTTCCACTGACCTAGGCTCAATCCTTCAACAAGCCTTGTTGATCTCACCTCTCAAGTCTTCTTATGCCTTTCTATTTCAACCATCACCCTGATTCAATCTTCCCCCAATTGGTTCCTGTCAACTTACACCCCCTTCCAGTATATTTCCCAGTGTAGACAGCTTGACCAAAAAGGGGCTTTTAAGCTTCATGCTAAACCCTGCAGAAAATAATAAACAATCATCATCACCATTGTTAAATTTTTATGAGTAACTACTACATGCTAAGCACTTTGTTAATGTTTTCACATCTAATTCATTTAATATTCACAATAACCCTAGATGTAGGAGTTATTATTACTCTCATTTTAGAGGTAAAGCCAAAGACATACAGCAATTAAAGCAAACTACTTTTAGGAACCAAAATTACCAATAAATACCCAAGTAATTAATATCTGTATATATTGCAATGCTGGTGTACACCGCAGGCAGGTATAAACTGTTGTGTAGACACTAGAGGATGGCAAGTGAGTTGATTTTCACTGATTAATTGTAAGTAGGCTCCTGGAATGAGAAGGAATGAGGATGCTTCTGGGCCGAGTGGGGAAGTGTGAGGGAATAAAGATGTCTACCCCCAGCCTTGTCCTGGTAGGAGTGGGGAGTGTCCTTGTTTTCTATTGCTAATATAACAGAATGCTATAAATGTAGTGCCTTAAAACAACACAAATCTACCATTGTACAGATATGGAGACCAGAAGTGATACCCACACTCCTCAGCTGCAGGACCCCTGCAGTACTATATCATGCTCACTCTATTTATGTCCTCACATCTCCTCTGATCCTTTGTGATTACATTGTGTTCACTCAGATGATATCTCCATATCTCAAAATCCTCAATTTAACCACATCTGCAAAAACAAACTCTTTTACTATGCAAGGTAATATATTCACAGATTCCAGGGACTGGGACAGGGTCGTTTGGGGAGGCCATGGCTGTCTCCACCGCAGGGGATGATGGCATCATGTGGTGAGACCTCTGCTCTAGTACCAGACTCAAGCCCTGTGAGCACAAACATCTTGGTCTTAGTTACTTTTGTATCTTTCACATCTGCCGCAGGATACATATGCAAATCTTTGATGAACAAATAAATGAAAGAACTCATAAAACAGATAACACAGGATAACAGGATATCTGTCTAGGAGTGTAAGAAAATGCTGCTCTATTCATCTTGCAAATAGGGGGAGAATTTTTTAATCTTAATAATATCTCACAGTTTGGGCAATGCCAAGATTAATGGTGGCAACTGAGGTTAATGTTAAGTAGATCTGAGTGCTGACGGAACTTTTGGGTTGGCCAGTCTTTTCTTGACATGATTGTCCTTTACCTGCACCAGAGGACAGTCTTGTTCAAGCAGAAGTCTTCAGAATTTTCTTTTTATAGAAGATGGCGGGAAGAGGGTTGGGCAAGAGGCTCGGGCTTGGGCCAGGTGAACCACACCTCTCTCGGATGCAGCAGTTGTTCTTGAAGCTGGGTATA
Organism: Aplodontia rufa; assembly: GCA_004027875.1. NCBI lineage: Eukaryota > Metazoa > Chordata > Mammalia > Rodentia > Aplodontiidae > Aplodontia > Aplodontia rufa. Next base: position 30,400 of record PVKS010009945.1, read on the forward strand.
ATCAACTCCTTCAGAGCTCCTATTCTGCTCAGAATTTAGTTCAAGAGTCTCAGGACCTACTCTGATCCTTTTCTACCCTCTGCCATCTCCAGTCACACTGGCCTCCCTCAGAACCTCCAAGCCAACCCCCTTCCTCCCCTAGAGTCTTCTGACCTGCGAGTCCCCAGTCCTAGAATGCTCCTCCTCCTCCTCCTTCTTTTTTTAAGAGAGGGACAGTGAGAGAGAGAGAAAGAGAGAAGAAATTTTTATTTAGTTTTTCATGTGACTTTCATTCCTCTGAGACTTCGTTGTGTACGTGGTGCTGAGGTTTGAACTTGGGTACTCGCGCATGAGAGGCAAGTACGATAACCGCCAAGCCACCTCTCCAGCCCCTTCTCTACCTTCTTTTGCCCAATTAATTCTTACTTACTTTTAAGGTTTGACTCAAAATCATACATCGTATCCTGAAGGTACGTTAACCCTCATATCTAAATCCTATCCTCTCCCTTTCCAGGTTATACAAATGGCCCAGTGTCAAGAACTTGGAATGTAGACTCCTGGACTCACGGACTTGCTGGGCTGGTTGACTTTGCATTCTGATTCCACCCCTCATTAGCTGTGTGACCGTGGGTAAGAAATGTAGCCCTCATGCCTCTGTTTCCTCTGTCCATGATGGGGCTCATAACAGCATCTACTACAGAGGATTGCTACAGGATTAAATGAGATAATCCACACAGAATGTTTGGAAGAGTGCCTGCCCTATTACTATAAGCTATTGTTTTCCTTTATGACATTTATCAAAATCATCAAACTAAAATTACTTTTGTTATTATTATTTTTTTTAAAATGAGAAGGACAGTGAGAGAGAGAGAGAGAGAGACAGAGAGAATCAATTTTTTATTGAGTTTTTCACATGTCTTTCATTGCTCTGACACATAGTTGTGTACCTGGGTGCTGGGATTTGAACCTGTGTACTTGCACAAGCTGGGCAAGCGCCGTAACTGCCGAGCCACCGCTCCAGCCCCCTATTTTTGTTATTGTTTAATATGTTTTTCTCCATTGATTAAATCCCTCAGAAGCAATGCAGTTTCTCTGCTCTCCACTGTGCCTGCACTCCTTAGCCCACTGTCTCCCATGTTGTAAGCCAGATGGATGGACAGATGAATGGATGAATGAACCTATTACCTATACCTGGGTGCTATGAAAAAGTACCCCCTTGTCAGGAATAATCGCTATCTTTTTAAGAGAGAGAGAGAGGGACAATGGGACAGAGAGAATCAGGTTTATTTAGTTTTTCATGTGGCTTTCACTGCTCCGACCTTTCACTGTGTATGTGGTGCTGGGGTTCGAACTTGTGTCCTCATGCATGTGAGGCAAGCACTGTAACCACTGAGCCACCCTCCAGCCCCAGGAATAATTACTATTTTTAAAGAACATTGGAGGTTTTTGGTTGCCTGTTTTTGGGCTGATTAATAGCTTAAAGTTAGACATTGCCGTGTTCTCTGTCTCTGTCTTTCTGGGGCCTGTTCTCATGCAGGGCCCTGGATGCTCATTGCCCGGCAGATTTATGAAACATCTCCACAGACGCTTACATTCCATATGTTACAATTTACACATTCCTGTTGGGGTCAAGGTGGGGAATGGCATGCGCGCTAATAGCTGTGTTTCTTACATGAGCTTTCACATAAACCCTCTTCCCAGCTCATTTTACCAATATGCTATAATGCACTTTTATAAATGATATTTCAAGGTCACGAATGAATGCTTCCTAACTTTCATTTTTAAAGAACTGCAAGTCTGGAAAGGGCAACCAGAGGGAGGTTTCTTAGCCTACCCTCTTTCACTAGCCAGAACTCTTATCATCCTTGCAGATCACCAAGGAAACAAAGGGTAACAGTTTTCTATGGAGTCTCACAATCTCTCTCCAATTCCCCCTTCCTAAACCCCAAGGATCCTGTGGCTATATGTGTCAATCATGCACTGTTTTCAGTTCTAGAAAAAAGTACCTCTTGCAGAAAATATCCAACAACATTGTTGAGCCCACATGGCCACTGTCAAGTCAGTCTACTGTATTGCTGGAAATTTCTCACAAGCCTTTGCTTCTTGGCAAGGGGGCAGACCAACTTAAGTCTCTGTGCTTTGAATTGTTTTTTTCCTCACCTGAATTGTCAGTCCAACTCTATCTTTGTTCCATTTGTCAAAACATCATTGTTCTCTTTCTTCCCTGTGGCAGTTTCATTTCCATTGTTCAAAAAGTTAAAAGTCAGAGCAGCCTTGGGTTGGTGGAAACAGGGCTTATTCACGGAGTAGTCTAGTTTGTGGCCGTGAGCCATTCTCATCTTTAGTGTTCAGCAGACTGTGGAAAGCATCACCTGCCAACCAGCTTTGGCCCCATCAGGAGACTACAACTTACAAATGTTTCTGTCACTGATTGTTCTATTCTACTAGATGGTGACTTCCTACAATAGGACAATCTGTTTTCCCAGGAATAGTACCTTTATGTAAAATAATAAACTCATTAAGAATAAACATCATTATTTTAAAGAGACAGAAAGTGAGAAAGAGAAAGAGAGAGAGAGAGAGGAGAGAGAGAGAATCAATTTTATTTAGATTTTCATCTGGTTTTTGTTTTTCCAACACTTAGTTCTGTATGTGGTGCTGGGGTTCCAACCCTGGTCCTTGTGCAGGCCAACCAGGCATTCTAACTGCTAAGCCACTGCTCCAATCCCCCCAAAAGCATCATTTTTATCAAAGAAATATTTGGTAGGTCTGCTCTTTGGAGAGTCTTGGGCCCCAAGTTATTACTGAAAAAGCACACACTGTTTAATGCTAACCTGAACATGTTATTCAGAAATCTAAATAACAATTTTCACTTAATGGTAGGATAAGCTGGATATTTTTGAAGATGAATTGTTTTCTGCCAGTTGTTTCCCCCAGTGTTTAACATTATTTACCCAAGAAATGTACTTTAAAACAGAATTTAAGATTTGATATCTGTTAGGTTGTGTTCCAAATGCTGCTTAAGGGAAAAATGATTTCTCCAAACATTAAATAATTTCCTTTTCTGACTCTGTAAGCTGTTATTCTAAAATTGGTTGGAATTGTTTATTAAATAGGTAAATTAATTTTTTAAGAACCAATTTTATTTATTTTTTCATCTACTTTTTGTTTTTTTCCAACCCTTAGTTGTGTATGTGGTGCTGGGGTTCAAACCTGGGTCCTGCACCTGCCAGGCAAGTGCTCTACTGCTGAGCCCCAGGTGAATTTTTTTAACAAAGATTACTGGGAATTGGGCAGTTGAAGGGACTCCTGAATAGAAGATCATATCAACTTCCAAAGAGAAAATGCCAGTTTCATGTAGGGACACAATGCTCAGAGTAGCTTGAATTTCTCAGAAGCAGTGCAAAATGCCAAAACGCAAAGATAGTGTCTTCAAAATCCGAAGGAAATTTATTTCCAATCTATAATCATAAAACGAGCTAAATACCAATCAAGAGAAAACTAGCATTAAAGTCATTTTCAGACATAGAAAGTCCCTCCAAATTCATCTCCCCCTTTCTCTACCCCACTTGAGGCTGCAGGAGGCCGACGTGCATGGAATCCATCAGTGGGCTCCTTTGCCTTCTATTTCCAGTAGGGTTTGGCCAATGGGAAATACTGGCAGAGCTTGTAGGGAAAAAGAAGAACGAGGTCAGTCTATTTGTTCCTTGGCTTCTGTCTTTGCCAAGTCAGCTTACATTGACCATATTCCTTCCAGAAGGTCCGCTTTCCTTTATGATAGGCCTCTCTGGAAGATAAATTAGGACCAACACTCCAGCATTTGGGAACAGGCAAAGACTTTCTCAACACATCTCCTAAAGTGAAAAAAGTAAAGTCAAAAATCAGTGAGTGGGATGTCACAAAGCTTTTGCACTGCAAAGGAAATGATCAAAATTGTCAAGACACTTCCTACAGAATGGGAGAGAATCATGGCCTATGATTCTTCTGACCCGGGACTAATATCCAGAATTTACAAAATCCTCAACCCAATCAATAAATGGGCCAAAGAGCTAAATAGAAACTTCTCAACAGAGGACATTGAACAAGCCAATGAATGCATGAGAAAGTGCTCTAAATCACTAGTAGTCAGAGAATGCAAATGCAAACTACATTAAGATTTCACCTCACGCCAGTCAGATTGGCAAAAATGAAGAATATAAACAATAATAGATGCTGGAGGGGTTTCGGAGAGATAGGAACACTAGCATACTGTTGGTGGAACTGCTGACTGGTACAGTCCCCTGGAAAGGAGTGTGGAGAATCCCCAAAAAATTAGGGATGAGCCCACCATACGATCCTGCTATTCCTCTCCTGGGTATTTTTCCAGGGGCATTGGAATCAGCACATTAGAGTGACATAGCAAAATCAATGTTCATAGCAGCTTAATTTACAATAGCTAAATTATGGAATCAACCCAGACACACCTCTGGGTGAATGAATCCAAAAGCTCTGGTATATATATACCATGGAGTTCTACTCAGCAATTAGAAACAATGATATTGCAGCCTTTGAAGGTAAATGGATGGTGATGGAAGAAATCATGCTGCGCCAAGTTAGCCTAACCCAGAGTCAAGGGTCGAATGTCCTCATTCATCTGTGGAGGCTGGAGCTAGACCCAAACCTGTGTGAAATGTGGTCAACTCTCATGCATTAGACCCGGCAAAGGCATAGTAATACATAACCTAGGGCATTCATAGAGATGTATGGGGAAGGAGTGGGGTTGGGGCAGGGGAGGAAGGTATAAGGGTGGGAGAATATGGTGGGATCTAGGGGGTAAATCTAATTTTAAGGATATATACATATCATACTGTTTCATTGGATGCATTTTTGATTGTACAATAACTAAATTTCTTAATAATAATAATAAAAAGATAGGCCTTTCTGCTCTCTCTCTCTAGCAATTTTAGTTCTTCTGGGTTCTGAGAACCACTCCCTCCTCTTGTTCCCTTTCTCAGCCACAGGTGTGGTGACAGGTTTCCTGCAGTGGCTGGAGCCAGGTGTCTCAATCACCCCCTATTGGCTTCCCTTAGCTCTGTTTAGATCTTTTCAAATGGGCACTACATTAAATGTTCCTCAGTCACCCTGTTTGAGCGTGCCTCTGTTTCTTGCAGGACCCAGACCCACACAGATGTCTAGATGACAGGAGGTGGCTTCACTCATTTCTCGAAGGCAGTGTAGTAATTAGAATCACATCCTCCTGAGCTGTGCCATTTTCTAATTGCAGAACTTGGACAAATGACCAACTTTCCATGCCTCCTAAATAAAAGGGGATGTTTTATAACTTTTGGCCCAGTGTATCTAAAGACGGGATAAAATAATCTAAGAAAACATGGAACACAGTGCCAGTCACTATTATTATTTATTGTTGTTATCCTTGTGCTATTGCTAGGTGCTGAGAGCTGCCTGCTCTATACAGGGCCAAATGACCCAAATGAATCCCTAAAGTTTTATTTGAGTATCCTGAAGGAGTGCAGAAGAAAGCTGGGGTTGAGAGGCCTGTTCTTGCTGTCTGGGTTGAACCCTGGCAGGCAGGGCACAGCATCTTCAGACTAGCTGGCTCCGACCTCTGCATGCAGACCCTAGTTCATTATTACGATGCTTTTTGCCAAAGAAAAAAAAGTAACTGGAACTAAGACATTTTTCAGAAGATCTGTGATTCCAAATACCTGACTATGACCCATAACCCTTTCTTTTTTCTTTCTTTCTTTCTTTCGAGTCAGTTTTATTTTTTCATCTGGTTTTTGTTTTTCTGACACTAAGTTGTATATGTGGTATTGGGATTCAAATCTAGGTCCTCGCACATGTCAGGCAAGCATTCTACCCCTGAGCCACCTCTCCGGTCCCTCCTCCCAGTGCCCCATGGCTTTCTTTCCAAGGCACTTAATCAGAGTTGGTTTAGGTTTTGGACACTTAACTCCCTGGCTGGGGTATCTAACCCCTCTCTCTTACTAGATCCTTGAGAAGACCCAGAAAGTTGATGTCTGATGGAATTCTGTCTTTTAGTACATGTGTAAGACACCAGTTTGCCCTTATGAAGTCATCTTTATTTTTTTCTCTTTTGTTTTTATTTGCAATAATATCTCATTAGCTCAAGACTTCAGAATGGGGATATAGAAGAGGTGTGAATGAGAAGCTCTAACTTAATACAGGAGAGGTCACTGTGAAAGAGAAGAGCAGAAACAAGATCGATGTTAAGGGTAGATAAGGAAAAGATAGGGATTTTAGCAACACGACATAACTCCCAAGATTTGGAAGAACGTGTGTGCACGTGTTCACGTGTGAACATCTGTACATACTCAGGAGCCTCTGGGTTTGTTGAGGTACATTTTCTTCTTCCTGTGACCATCAGCAATGGTCTTCTTCCTGTGACCATCAGATTTTTTGAGAGCCAGCTTGTTCAAAACCTGAGCAGATGCTTCAGTGGAAATGCCTCTTCATTATTTAGATACAATGTTGATGGACTCATAATTCCACTCTCGTTCAAACTCCGCACAAGAAAATTCAAGTTTGGAGAGAGAATGATTCAGAGAGGAGGAGGATCACCTCGAAATAGCAGATTGTTTTTGTAACTCCCTCACAATGCATTGACACTGTTATTTGCTGTAATTAATATCAACAACAACAACAAAATAATTTCAAGGGCACAGCACAGGGTATGCTAGAATTTGATACAAACAGGAAATGGGTGGGTCAGACTTTATAGTCCACATCTACAATAGAAATACTCTGTGGCAAAGCAGTTTAATCTCTCTTTGGCCTGTGAATCTTGGCATGATCTGGCTGGATAGGTGGTTGGACACCGAGATTAAGTTATGACAAAGGTTTATTCCACAGCGAATGGCCAACATTTAATCATCTGCATTTCATTTCCTTCTGGAATTCTGAAGCAATATCATCTAACTTCAAGACTGCTGCTCTAGCTACACTGTATTCTAGATGGCTAAAGTGGCCAACCTAATCCTCCCAGCTTGTATTTCCTCATTTAAGACATGGTGATAATACCTGCTAATCGAAATATGGCTGAGAGAAGGAATGAGGGAAACCAGACACTAAATAAGTGATGGTTAATGATAACTATTATTATTGTGAAAAAGGGAAGGGGGAGAACACTTTAATCCCATTAATAAGTCATTTTTTGGAGCCATCTAGGCAGTGTAAGAGTGATTTTATAATATGCTTTTTTTGTTTTTTGAGAAATAATCTCTAAGTTGCTGAGACCGGCTTTGAACTTGCCAGCATCCAGCCTCAGCCTCCTGAGACGCTGGGATTATAGGCATGTGCCACCAAGCCCACCTGTTACTTAACATTCTCTTGAAATTTTCCTGCTCGGATTATTTCTTTTGTTTCTAAGTTTCAGCACTATGGTCTGTTTTAATTATACAACATTTTGGATCTGACATCAAAAAGTACATCATCAATTTACTTTTCTCAGCCTCATCCACGTCCTTGGTTACTGTTGCCCAGTGATCCTGGGGTCACCCAAATGCTTTTGTTCAAGAGAGCCAAGGCAGAGGTTTAGAAAATGGCTCTTGTTTGTAGATAAAGCTACATTAAAATAACTAAGGGAGTGATTATTCCCTGGAATAATTACATTTTAATGCCTTATTGGGCAGGTTTGAAATGCTTGTTTCGATCCCTCAGAACTCAAATGAGAGCAATTCTTTTTTTCCCCTGTCTTATGCTTTATATCTTGGAATGTGATCTTTGTTTAGTAAATGTCTGTGATGTTTGCACATTGTGTAACACTCAATGTAACCCCATTCCATAAATGTGGTCAGGATTTCATCAGCATCAAGCAGGCAACAAAAATAAAAGTGGAGAGAATTAAAAATCATTTTGTGGCTTTCTGGTTATCTTTCTCTATGCCAGTAGATGCAGCTTTAAAAGACAGTGCCTTGGGGTTCCATCAGCCAGGCACTCCAGTTCAATTCCAAGCCTGGAGAGTTCCTTCTTCCGGCATCCTTGTTGCTAAATTACCAGTCATCCTGGACCAAGTCAGGGGAAAAGATGCTGTCAGCATGTTAGATATCTTCGTAGGTTGTGTCCTGGTGAAGCACAATGATGCTTTCCCAGTTCTAACAATATTGTGATTGGCCATTTACATGTGCACCAGCCCCCCTTCTGTATTTTTTTTATTAGATAGAGGGAACAGTGAGGGGGGGAGAGAAGCAATTTTTTATTTAGTTTTCATATGACTTTCATTCCTCGGACACTTTGTTGTGTATGTGGTGCTGGGGTTTGAACTTGTGTACTTGCACATGCCAGGCAAGTGCCATAACCAACGAGCCACCACTTGAGCCACCACCCAGCCCCCCCTCTGTAAAATTTAAGGACATGGCTTTTAGTCTCCCTGAATACCACAGGGAGAAACCGAAGAGAATTCTTGGATCTGATAGGACCAAGGGTTATTCCAAGAGTATTTCTTACAACAGAACTTCCACATCCTGCCTCTATTATGACCAAATCCTGTAGTGCAGCAGACTGTAAGCAGTTTGAGTGCCAGGATTGTGTAATCCTAGTTAGGTTTCTGTAAAAGGTCCTGAGGCATGAGTGAATGGATGCTGTTATAGAAATCAGGCCATGTCTTGGGGAGCTCTCTGCTCCTGACCAGGTGTGTGATTTGGGACAACTCATAATGTCTTGTCTGAAAACAAATGTAGGACTAGAAGCTCTCTAAAATCCCTTGCAGCTGGAACCTGCTGCAAAGTTAGTATCCAACCAGGAAAAAAAAATCGTAACTATCCTGTGCTGAGTGATTGAGAAGGTGTTAGCCTGAGTTGGAAGTGGGGGATGGTGCCAGGTACGGTGCTGCTCACCTGTAATCACAGTTACTCTGAAAGCTGAGGCAGGGGGGGATCACCAGTTCTAGGTCAGCCTGGGTGACTTTTGACCCTGTCTCAAACTAAAAAGTAAAATAAAAAAAAAAAAGGGCTGGGGATGTGACTCAGTGGTAGAGTGCCCAGGGGTTCAGCACCAGTGGTGGGGGCGGGGGGGGAAGGAAGGGAAGGGCTGGTGGAGAGAGCTCCAGTTAGTAAGGCTTAGATTCCTCTCACCCCACGTTATTACTTAAGACAAGGACAATATTTCTTTAAAAACAAAGAAGTCCAGCTGTCTCAAATATTTTCATCTTTTGAAAACAGCTTGGTGGATGGAATTCAGAAGGGAACTGCAGCCTCTACAGAGCTCTCTATGCGAGTGACCCGCCTGAGAAAAGCAGGTGTGTTTTTCTCTTTTTAAAAATCAGATTCCCAAAACCAGAGAAGATCAAGAAACAAGTCTGGCATATATAGCCATCTCAGATCTGTTTGTGACAGACATAATTAGGACAGCATTCAGTGCATCCAGTTGCCGTTAAGGCAATGGCAAACTTGACCTAACAGATGTTCGTGCTTATCCAATAATAATACTCATACACCGTGTTTATTTGGAACATGACTAAATTGTTCATGCTGACTTCAAGGTCCCAGTGCAAAATCCTGGATTCAGATCGTGTGGATTTATCACACCCACTGGAGAACATTGGCTTTCCAAATCTCTGAATGGATTACCCTCTTCCATTAGAGTGGATTCATCCTTTCCAAAAGATAACATCTTGCTTCTCTGGCCTGAATTTCTCTCGACATCTTTCAAAACACAATTTGTGAAAACAATGTGTGAGAACACATGACAATGGGAAGTGCTCAACGGGAATACTGCAATAAATATGTCAGATATATAAACTAGCTGATGATATTTATTTGGTTCTTAAGAAGAAAGTATTGGGATGCGATAAATTAGTATCATTTTTCAACATCTCAGATTTCTCCAGTAATGCATACATGTTGGCAGACCTTAGTGGATTGTGCTAATGTATTTGTAAATCATCAAAGGAAAACATAAAATATATGTCTCCAGGCAAGAGAATGCACTGAAGCTGAATTGGGCAATAGCAATATTTTCCTACACCAGAAGTAAACATGTCGACATGGTGAGGAGGGTTTTGTCCCACTCCTGGCTGAACTTTGAGGGGTGAGATGGCTAATATCGAGAGACTCGGCTTTGTAGTCCTTACTTACAAAGCGTTCCATGACTCAAGAGAAGGACAATCTGCAGCATGACACAGAGAACTAGGTCAGAATAATATTTCTTAATGGAGATTCCTACAGTGTTGTATAATTACCAACAGTGGGTCAGAATTTTCTGTGCCTTGATAGGTTATATTTTAAAGTAGGCACCCATTTTTAAATTTAATGTGATATAACACTGAGTTCCAACAAATCCCCATTGTGTAAGTGGTAAAAAATGACGTGGGGGAGAAGCAGCAAACTATGTCCATATCCATATATACCCCACAAGCTGGTATTTGAAAGATGATCTTTGAGAACATAAAACTTTATGCTGTCTTTGATTTGTGTGGTTTTAAAACATGCTAGCAAAATTTAGAGATCTTGGAGCATGACATCAGGACAGAACCTCTTTGCCCTAAATTTACATGTATTCTCTGGCTTTCTCTCTTATTGTTCCACGTGGATTATCCTTCTTTTTAAGTTAAGTTAAACTAGTTTATCCACAATTCCCTTTGTGGTCTGTATCCCAATCACATGCCTCCCCTCTTCTCACCTCCCTGATTCTTTTCCCAGCATTTCCTGGGGAGAGACATCCTCCAGCGTCTCTGGGTACGGGTCCCCCAAGGACCTCTCCTCCGTAAGGATTTTTCTCTATACCTCAACTAGAAGTAGACTTTTCCATCCCTTCTACTAAGAGTCCCCTATGGCCTTAGCACTATTGACATTTTTGACAGGATAGTTCTTTATTCTGAAGGCTGTCCTGTCTCTCCCTACTAGAGAAGGTCATACTCACAATCCACAAGTCTACAGACAGTGCCAGATGCTCCCTAGGAACAACTTCCCTCAGTTGAGAACCTCTACCTGCCACCCCTCCTCAATCCACAGATTCTGGAGAAGAAGGATCCATTCCTTAGCTCTGTTTTGGTTTATATTCAATGTTATCTAATGACTAATGAATAAATGATGCTTTTAAAAAATTACCAGTAGGGAATTTCTGATAATTAACAAATCAGATTCATTTGAATCAGGTCAGATCCTCTTTGGAAACTATGAAAGGACAATGTTCTTGCCTCTTTCCCCTTAGAAAGTGTTAAAGAGCGGTAATTTTAATATCTATAGCCACTGGGTTGGAATGAAAAAAACACCATCAGAGAATGTCCCTGTACCTTTTGAAACATCATTGTTCAAGTCACCAACCACTGTCTGATGGCCCTTCAAAAAAGCCAGTGTGATAATTTCCTCTTAGAATTTAATACCAAAAAATGTGTCTTTTCTGAAAAACTGGGTCTCTCACTTCTATTACAAAATGAGAGACATGTAACTAGTGTTACTTGTCCTTTTTGACTTATCTGTCAGGAAGCACAGAACTAAGTCTTATGCTCAACTACAGTAATTATCTTCATCCTTTGATTTCCAGTATTAATCCAATCTTTGCCTCCTCTAGCCCCACTTAACTTTTTCCTTTGACCTTTGTTCTTTCGGTTTTCATAACTCTGTCTTCTTCATAAAACAAAAATTGAATTACATAGAGTATTGTTTACCATCAAAACCAGAATATTTTGGGAATAAAGAAAGAGCAGTTAATTATTAAATTGGGATAGTAGCTTAAACTGAGACTGTCCTGGGGAAAATTAAAATGTGGTGCCTCTAAGTATAAATAATAAGCATAACAGATAATATGTATCCCATTCCCCAGGTGGGGGATAATTAAAGATAAACATGTGCTCTATGTAGGGAATCAAGGTTAAGTTATATGCTTTTTATTTATCTTGTGTCACATGTGTTGATTAGAACTTAATATTTATTATCCCTTGGGAAATTTTGTAATTAGCCTCAGTATTGGTAGAGGAAAAAATATTGGGTTTTTTGAAATGTATTTAATTTCTACCAAAGGGGAGAGTCCTTTAGATCTGGAACAGTGATCACAATACAAGTTTCATTTGGTTGTGATTTATGGAGACTTGGAATAAATTCACTAATGATGAGTATCAGATTTCTAATGGCTCTATCTTGTTTTTCCTAAGCAACTCCTCATAAACTTTTGTAATATCTTGAATAGCAAGCTGATACTATGTTCAAGCCTGTTTACACAGCTATTAATAAATGCTATGTGGTAACTCCAGGAAGAGGGTCAAGCTGATGTTTCTCTCCATTGGCTGAAAACAATTTCCTGCTTATTTTGAAAAATATGGGATTACCAAAATTTGGATACATGCTGGAAATTTTGCAAAGAACTCCACTAAAAATAAGTGAGATTCAAAATTTTAGCTTAAAGGACTCATAATCAAAAGTCAGAAAACTCATTGTCTGCCCCTTAACTGCAAAATTCTTCACACATAAAAGAGATTTCAGTGTCGCAAGTAAACTTAAAGGAAGATTAAAATTCATTTCTATGCACAATCAGATTCATGCTGTAATTTAGACTTTTGCTGGCTGATCTGGTTTTTGAAGTCAAGGTTAATATTTTCTGATTAGATAACTAAAAGTTTAATAACTACCAGTTACTGATTTTCTATTACATGCCAGGCACCATGTAAGTAATTTATACATTTTAACTTGTTCTCAAAATGACTCTGAAGTGATGGTATCTTTAGCTCCTTTTCGTAGCAAAATTAAGGTTCATAGAGAATAAAGAAGCCACCCAAACTAAGACAGAAAAAAAATAGTACAGGACTTAAACCCTGGGCATCTGATTCCAAACCCATATTCCTTTTACTATTCTGTGCTTTTATAGTAAGTTGCTATCAGTGTAAAAATTCTAAGGCTTAGCCATTGGCTGAAGAAGGTGGCGAGAGAAGGATCACAATTACAGTAACAGCCACACTTTCTAGCACACACTCTATGTTAGGTGGTGTGCTGAAAGCATAAATATATAATCTCACTTACTTTTCACCTTATGAGAAAGCCTCTATGTCCAATTAAAAATGAAGAAACAAGGCAGCAAGCCCAATGCCCTGGTACTGTCAACAGGCACCTTTCTCTGCACATTTTAACATGCAGTGCATATCATGATGGTCCTCTGCATGGTCTGACACTTTACAGTTTCCAAATCACTTCCAGATGCTTCATTACATCTTTTATTATCATTTTATTTTACAGATAAGGGCACTGACAATCAGGGGCTTAAGTTATTTCTGCAAGGTCACAGACACTTGCAGAAGTGGGACTTGAGCCCATGTGTTTTTTATACCTAGCCCAGAATTCTTTTTTTCCTGGACCACACTCCACACCCAAAATACGCCAAAACATGCTGTAAGGAACATCCCAAATTTTTCTTTTCTTTTTTTTTTCCTCTCTCCCCATCCCCCATCCCCAGGAATTGAACACAGGGGCTCTTCACCAGTGAGCTAGATCTCCAGTCCTTTTATTTTTTTAAATTTTGAGATGCGGGCTCATTAAATTGCTGAGGGTATTGCTAAATTGCTGAGACTGACCTCAAATTTGCAATCTTCCTGCTTCAGACTCCCAAGTAGGTAGGACTATAGAGTTTGTGCCATCATACCCAGAAATCCCAAGCTTTTCAAGCTGATGTTCATGTATAGCCTACAGACACTGACCCTGATTTTGGAGCAAAAAATATGTATTTTCTGTTTTAGGGCCTAGGTGGAGGGCAGAGTGATTTCCGTTTCCTTCCAAATGGCAAGAGTTTTATTTAAGGTCAGACTCTTCAGCAAAGATTTCTCCTGATGCACTTTACCATGATCCAACAAGAACAAGGATGGTTATCTTTCTTAACTCACACTAATATCAGTACCAAGTCTAGAATTTATCAACTAATAAAGCACAGCACAGCACAGCACTCATGTCTCAACAGAAATAGCCACTTTGTATTAAGTGCTTCCTTCTTTATCTGCCTGACTTCCTTGGTGATTAAATCCAGGGTGCTTTACCACTGAGCTACATCCCCTTTTTATCTTTTACTTTGAAGGTCTAAGTTGCCTAGGCTGACGTAGAACTTGGAATACTCCTGCCTCACCCTCAAGTAGATGGGATTTATAGGTGAGTGCCATTGCTTCTCATGGGCTAACAAATTCACTTGCCTTACCTTATCTAGTTCTCACAACTTGAATACGTGGTGTTACTTTTACCTCGAAGAAGAAAAAACAATTTTCCAGGAGTAAGTAAGTTTGAGCCACTCAACTCTATCTAAATAATTGCCTTGCCGATTCTAAAAAGTCTCATCTCATAGGCAGAGATCTATCCAGACCAAGGATTCCAAACCCTTCGAACCCATCTTGGAGCTGGGCAGTAGGGTGGAACATTTACTGAATGCCAATAAAACAGGGCAGTGTAGGTAGAAGGTGAAGTGAGGGCTCTATGTATCTTCCCACCCATCTCCTCAGTCATTTCCTCATCCAGTAGATCCCCTTGTTCCTGCACAGCGATTATGACTATCTGAAAGTATCTAACATGCTTCCTCACAGTTTATCTGTCATTCCTACTGGAATGAAAGCTCCCTGAGAGCAGTGTGGAGCAGCCACGTCACTGATGTACGCCCACTTGCTACTATAATGCTGGCATGTGGGATGTACTGAAAAACAGTCGATGTGTGGCACTGAAAAGAAAGAGGATTCCCTTGTTGGGGAAAAAAAAAAGAGGGAGGGAATATTCCTTTTTCTGGTGACAGCTTTATTTTAAAAAAGAAAAATAATGCTATAGACCAATCAAAACTGCTAAGAATGCCCAGATTTGCCAAGGTTTACAGAGAGCCATAATTATGAGTTTCAGGGACATTTGCTCCTTACATATTTGATCTGATTTTTGTCTTGGTAAACCTTTGCCAGGAATTCCCCTTCCTCACTCCCCCAGTCCTCTCCTCCTCATCCACCTCCAGTGAGCACACATCCTTCTCCTGCTGAACAGCCGCATATCCGGGTTTGCAGACAGAGACCCAGGTGGCTCTTCACTAATGGTTAATCCGTTATCTGAAGAGCCTCTGCATTTTCAGACTAGATGGTGGTGGTGCTGAACTGACCTTAGGGGGAAAATGTGTCCTACTGAAGGCATTGCTCTTTTCTTATTCTTTTGCTGCCCATCACATATATCCTGTATATATTTGTTTAAAAAAATGTACTGAAGACTTCAAATGCAAACTGTTTTTCCTTTCTGTCATATTTTTGGAGCCACCACAAGGTTAACAGGCTGCTCAAAAGCATATCCCGCTCCTGCCATGCCTCCCTTACTCCTAATTCAACATTTGGATATTCTTATAACACGCATTCAGTTTGAAAGACAATACAGATACCTAGTTTTATATGAGCATTTATACACCAGGATCCCTGCAAGGGGATAACTTCGGCGGGTTACTTTCTGGCTTAATACATTTGAATGATTTGTATCACGTTTTGTCCAAGCATTTATGCTAATAAATTTAAGATTTCCCAGTACTGCCTGGTTCTTCGTTTCTTTAGGGGGTTAAAATGAGAGAAAAGTTAAGGAGTGTTACAAAAAATGCAGGAAGCAATTGGCCCAATGGATTTAGAACATAAAATTTCTCATTACAGTTAAACTGTAGTAGCAGTCAAAAAAAAAAAAAAGATGGTGAAGGAAGGGACAGGAAGTTCCTAGATTCAGAAAGATTTCTGTAATTAAGCTATTTCTCAAAGGCAAAATCACAAAAGTGACAGAGTAGTTAGCAAACTAACTTACTGAAGATTATTTTGGTCCTATACGATTGAATCCAATGCTCAGAGAAAACTGGCAACTATTAAATTGCAGTCAGGAGAATGAACAGGGATGAGAGAAAATTCAGTCTATAAAATATATTGCATCATCTTTTATAGGTTAAAAAACCACAAAAGAAATACTTAAAAATATTTTTCTAAGATGGAAATATTTTAGGATTGGAGTTTTTTTTTCCCCTTTACAGGTGCTGAATAAAATTTTGTTTTGTTTAGTTTCTCGTGGCTTTTTTTCTTTTCCTCTTTTTTCCCCTGTTGTTTGCAAAGTTGAATCTGGGGTCAGGAGTTCTAATTGTAACCTCAGACTGGAATTCCAGATGGTGCACTCTGGACTGGAAGCAACTCTCAGTTCATCAATTTCATGGGCCTACGTATCTGCTCTGGCCACGGCCTGGCCTCTATCCCCACTGTGGCATTAATGCAGAACAAATTGAGACATATCCTCTATATAATTAGTTCCAGAATTTAAAAAGATTTACGGTATAATAATAGAGGCAGCATTGCAGGATCCTTTCCTTGGGGACTCTTGGAGAGCTCGGGGACCATCTCGCAGTGGCATCAGAATAGACACGATAAGATAACTCGGGGCGGCTCCTGGCACCGCGAGCTGCGGGACAGGGGAGATTTTTGCACCGTGCACCAGGGCAGTGCTCAATGAATGTGGGCCCCTTAACCGGGTCAGAGAGAGAGGAGTGTGAACTGTAGATGAGAGATTGAGTACAGATCGAGATAATTTTTAAATGAACAGACAAAACCTGGGAGTGGGCCATATCACAACACCCCCCCCTGCGCTTTTTAATTTTTTTTTTTAATTTTAGAAATGAAGCTGTGATATTTGCCGCCGGCTTCGGGATGGGAACCGACCGAAATACCTGCCCAGTGTGGGCAGATTCCTAAGAGTTGGAGTTGGCTGGGAGGGGAGGAGCGGCGGTCTAGCAGTTTGTCCAGCGTTTGGGGCTCCGGGGGCCGGCCCTCCGGAGAGGCGCTAATCGGGAGAGCCCGGTTCCTCCCAGGCGACGCGCGGCCGGGAGGTCGAGCCACTTTTCACGCCGGTCTTCGGCCTGGGGCGCGGGCTGGCGGCCCCGGCCCTTGTCAGATCCCAGCGCTTTGGTGTGTTTATTCAGTTGTCAGCAGCGGCAGGGTGACCGCCGGAGTGCGGTCCGGGCGTGCGCCTTGGTCCCTGGGGCCGCGGCTGTAGCTGCCCGGCTACGCTCTCGGCAATACGCAGTTAACAGTGCAGGAGCAAAAGTGGGGGTTGAGATCCTCACTACCTCCTCCCACCTAATTGCGATTTTTTTTTTTCATCTTGCAATACCTTCTAGGCTGGGATGCATGCATTTTATCAATGTACTAAGGGTCACATGGGCTTCCAAGATCTCTCCCGTTTCTCCTCATTCTCTTAAGTTCTAGAGAAACAGAGTGGTGGTTGAAGCCACTGCTGGATGAACGGGACGTTCAGAGACCTGAGTTTCAGCTCATCTTTGCCACTACCTTGGCTATGTGCCCTTGAACACTAATCACAGCAAAAATAGTTTATAAGTGCATAATAGGTTAACACGGCCCTCCTGTCTAATCCACACAGCAAGCCGATGAGGTGGGCACTACTATCGGGCTTTCTCCTGTGACGGATGAGGAAACTGAGGCTCAGGAAGTCTACAGAAATCGTTTAGGGTCACACAGCAATCGCTGCCTGCCAAAGCTGGTATTTCATTTTCGAGTAACCAAATCCTTGCTCTTAACCCCTCCGCTTCACAGTTCGCCTTTCCGTTCTGTCAGGGCCTCAGTTTCTTTCTCCACAGAGCAAGAAGTTTAAACTCCAACTTTGCCCGTTGGGAATTCAGACAGGGATCCTCTTTGCCAAAGGTCCCTGCGCTGACAGGAGCAGAAAGGTGAGAGTAGGGAGCAACTATTTCTCCGCAACATTCCCCCACCCCCGCGCCCCAGAACCCAGAAGGGCCTCACTAGCTGAAGGAGGTGCAGCGTGGACAGAAGGTGCAGCCATCCTTCTTGGCTAGGCTGTTGTCCCTGCCTCCCACTTCAGGGAGCCTAACCCCGAGTACAGCCGCTGAGTTCCCTGGGGTAACTACAGGGCTCCCGCAAAGAACGTTGGTGGGGGGATGAAGTGGGAGACAGGGCGCCTTGTGATCCCTGAAGTTTGCGGGTTCTTCAGCGCTGGCTTTTGGATGCTTGGGCTCCGGGGCAAAGGATGAGAAGTGGGCGTTCGGAAGCCGTTGTGCAAGCGCTTCTGGCTCAGCACTTTTCTCCGCCTGGTAGGCTGTAGTGAACTACTCCCATCCCTTCGCACTGCGAAGTCGGGGTAGGGGACAACTCTGTGTTGAAATGGGGGTCGCACTTCCTCTGTCTCCCCTAAAGAATTCTGAGAAAACAAATATCAGAGAGGATTCCTAAATGGATGGGTGTCTCTTCTTCCCACTCACCTGTGTGCCCCATCTCACCCCACCCTACCCTCTGGCTAAAATTTCTTTTTTAAGTATAGAGGTAGAGATTTAAGTGTCTCTGCCCTATCTGGGATCCAAAAATACCGGACCTCACATTCAAATCAGCCTCTCTCCATTTTAGCAACCTCTACTCCTTCCCTCCTCCCCCCAAAACAAAACTTGCAAAGGAGTGTAAAAGAGAACAAACTTGGTCTTTTCATTTGGAAATGGAACTCTGGCTATGCATCAAGGACTCCTATTCTCACAGTGTTTGAGTCCTAGCTAAGAAAAAACGACTTCTAAGTAGAAATGAGAGGTGGGGAGGAGGAAGGAGATAGGATCTGGGAGCATTCCAGGCGCAACTTGACTTAAGAAGTTTCCTCTTCCAAGGACCGTCTCCACAAAAGAAGAAGAAAAAGAAGAAGAAAAAAAGACCCAAACTCTGTGTGGCCCTGACCATTCCGCTAGTCCCTCTATAGATTTAGAAGGAGGCGTGTGGAAGAGGAGGTGGCAGAGTGAAGGGGGAAGGAGCTGGCCTGGATACCTTTTCTTTTCTGGAAAGGAAACGAAAGGAGGGGAAAGTAGGGAAAGAGGGGGGAAGGGAGGGAGAGAGAAAGGAAATCTTAGTGAAAACAAGCAAAGTAAGCAAAATCCAACTCCCACTATAGCGCGGGGAGGTGTCCACCACTGCGAAAGTGGAAGCGAGAGCAGCGGACAGCTCCTGGTCCCAACCTTTACCCTCGGGGTCTCCTGAGCCTATAGTACGCTCAACTCCAATGGGAGAAAGGAATTGCACGCTTGTGCTTCCTGAGCCTGAAATACTTCGGGTCCACACGCAAGTTAAAACCAGAGTGTAACAAATAGAGTAAATCAAGGTCATTGAAATGCTGTTATAAAACTGCTACTACCTAGATTGTTATTTCGCATAAGGTTGTCTGGAAAGCTGTAAACCCCATTTCTGGCCATTTTGATGCGGGAGGCCTGACTGCCATTGGCCGCTTCCCGCCCGGTGCGCCTGGCGGTCCCAGGTTGTGCCGTCACCACTGACTCCTGGCGTTCTTGGGCGTTTCCACGCGGCCCAGAAACACATTTGACTCTCTGCTCCCGGTGCCTCTCCTTCACTATGGGCCGATACCCAAAAGATTCTGACTACTTTAGAAGAACCAGACCAAACCAAAACCACTCCCTAAACACCAGCTCTAAGGCTCGGGGCTCCCAAGCAGTGGCTACGTGGAGACTGGATTCTGTTATAGTGAAACCGCGAGCTCCGAACTCCCAACCGAGCGAACACTGCCACCAGCCGTGGGTCAATGGAGTCTCTCCCTGGTCTATTTCCCTAACTGGCTTGTAACTTGTGGCTAATTACTGCGCAACCAGAATGGCATCCCGGGGATCCTGAGCCAAAGCAGTGCTTGGAAGAGCAGCTCCAGGAGCCAACCTCTTCCCAGGGTATGTTAGTGTCCCAAACCTCCCCAGTTCCTTTCTTCCCCCAACTGGGCGCCAAGATGCTCCAGCCGGAAAAAGTGCAGGCTCTGGGCGTTTCCCCAAATTAGCTGGTGTTTTCCCGGTTTAACCGTAGAATAATTGGATAATCCCTACCAGAAAGGGAAATTTTGTGCCTCTGACACTGATTTTGGGTAGGCGCAACCGCCCTGGGATGGGCTCAAACTTTATCAAGCAACCAACTACCAGATTACCGAAAATGCCCCTCTTGTTATAATTGATGCTGACCCAACCGGTCATCCACCCGGGGCATTTTCGTCTTGAGTCCTGGCCTCTGTAACTCATAGGGACCGTCCACTCCCCAGTGAACCGTTGATTTCGGCTCTAGAAACAAGAGTAGGACTCGCGAGCGCAAAGAAAGGGGTTATCGCCTCTGAAACCCAGAGAATTCTCTGTGCTTCTTAAGTGCCCGCCCTCTTGGAGCCCACCTGCTCCTCCCCCTAACACGCCCTCTCAGATTAACAACATTTCTGTTCTCCCATCGCATCCAGCTGAGGGGACACGTTGCTTACCTGGAGGGTCTGTCACTGCCGCTAAGCGCCCACACTCTCGAAGGCCCAGTAGGGGAGCAGGGGGAGGGTTGCGCCCTACAGGCTAGCTCGGTGCGCGTGGCGGGAAGGAGAGGCGGGTGTCTGCGAGAGGGTCGCTCCTTCAGGCCCGCCCCCACCCCCGCTGCGAGGGCGCCCCTAGGGAGCGCGGCCGGGCTGGGGCTGCGGCATGAAAGGAGCGGTCGAGCCTCCTTGGCTCCACCTCCTCCCCGGCGCCAGCCCCACTTATTTGAGCTTTGCGAAGCTGGGGGCAGCCAGGCAGCTGGGGTAAGGAGTTCAAGGCAGCGCCCACACCCGGGGGCTCTCCGCAACCCGACCGCCTGTCGGCTCCCCCCTTCCCGCCCGCCCTCCCACTCATTCACCCACCCACCCAGAGCCGGGAAGGCAGCCCAGGGGCCGGGGCCCCGCCGCCTCCTCGCCGCGATCCTGGACTTCCTCCTGTCGCAGGAGCCGGCTTCCACGTGTGCCGCGGAGCCGGCGTCTCAGCACACGCTTCGCTTGGAGCCGGGGTTCCTTCAGCAGCCTGAGCAGCCGGGGGACCGAGGTCCCAGTGGTATCTGGGCCAAGTTAGTCGCTGCCGAGTACAGCGCCGAGCGTCCACAGGGCCGGAGGAGTCGCGGGGTGTCCGGGACTGAGCCGCAGCAAATGGGCTCCGACGTGCGGGACTTGAACGCGCTGCTGCCAGCGGTACCCTCTTTGGGTGGCGGCGGCGGCTGCGCTTTACCAGTGAGCGGCGCCGCGCAGTGGGCGCCGGTGCTGGACTTTGCGCCCCCGGGTGCTTCAGCTTACGGTTCGTTGGGCGGCCCTGCGCCACCGTCGGCTCCACCGCCACCCCCGCCGCCGCCTCCGCCTCACTCCTTCATCAAACAGGAGCCGAGTTGGGGAGGCGCGGAGCCTCATGAGGAGCAGTGCCTGAGCGCCTTCACCGTCCACTTCTCCGGTCAGTTCACTGGTACAGCTGGAGCCTGTCGCTATGGACCGTTTGGTCCTCCCCCGCCCAGCCAGGCGTCCTCCGGGCAGGCCAGGATGTTCCCCAATGCGCCCTACTTGCCCAGCTGCCTCGAGAGCCAGCCCGCTATTCGCAACCAAGGTAAGTAGACAGGGGAGCGCCCCCTATACGCGGGGCAGCAGCTCCGGGACTCGCCGCCAAGGGCTTCTCCCTTCTTCCACCCCACCCCAGTTCTTACCGCTGCCTCTCCAAGGACGCTGAGAATAGCGGAAGCGGCGGCGGGAGAGAGTGCACGTTGGCCTCAGCTCTAGACATCCTTTACAGCCTAGCGATGCTGGGAACTTGACAATTCGCGTGAGCCGGGAGGCCCTCTGGGGCCTCTGGAGCCCTGGAGTCTCCACCGAAATGGGAAGAGATCACTACACTGTCTGGCTCTGCAGTGGGAAGAGGTCTTGTTGCTCAAGGCACCATCAAATTGTCACCACGCATTGGGGTTTTTAGACATCCAGACTGTGGATTAGGAGGGAGATGTGCGAGGGATGCGCAGCCTGTGCTGCCTCCGCCGCTGTAAACTATCCAGGAACATCTTCAGCCCTTAATACAGTGCTGGCCCACTTTAGGTGCACAGGTATCGGGAACACTAGAGTGAGTAGATGAAAAAGCCAGTAACCTGATGGATTTTTGGAACTTTTTTCTTGTTCACATATAGCATTAGCATGCTGTAATACAGTGGAAATCTCTCCAGGGCTTTGCAAAGGCGGAGGCCACTCAAACTGTGGGGATAGAAGAGAGCCCGGCTCATCCAATTCACACGCAATTGGAAAGCAGGTCTTACTGTAGGAGGTGGAATGAGGCCTATTCGGCCTTTTATTCAGCGCTACATGGGTGCCGGTTCATTGTGAGTTTGCGGGATTCAGCTGGATTTTTTTTTTTTTTTGAGAGAGAGAGAGAGAGAGTGAGTTGAGGCTAGAACAAAGGTTTATTTGCCATCTTCAGTCAATGTGCAAGTATGTTTTGTCATCCCTCCCTGGAGGGTCTCCCCATTCCCCTCCTTTGGTCTGGGCCAGGGCAAACCTGATCTTGCAGTGCCACTGTAGTTTGGTATCTTCATTTATTCTCATTTGATTTCTTTGCCGTCGAGAACCTAAATTCGTTTGGTTTGGTTCCATATTTTAGGAAATGCTTTGCTAACACAATGGCGGATGCTTTTCTTGTAGCAAAATTGTGTGTGGGGGGGGGGGCTAAGGAATGGGCTGAAATGTGTGGGATGGGTGAGTAGAGTGTGAACTGTTTGCTATAGGTGCCCTGCTCCTAAGTCCCAGAAGAGAGTCTGTACTTGCTATCTTTGTCCCTGCCTTCTAAAAGGTGTCTTGAGGCCATTCCTACTGTCATCCATCCTGGAGCACCTGGCCAACCAAGTCTTAGCGAAACCGAAACTGCGTTTTTGGTTCGGAAAATCTGGGATCAGTGTCCTGCGGAGGAACCTTGAGCACACCCAAGGTTTTCCTCCACTTAAGGTCTTTTATAAATAAAATTAGTGTTTTGTACTCAATGGATGTTGGGAAGGCTTAGTGAGATAGCAGAAGTGTATGTTCTCTGAGCTTATCACCTCAGTTTAGGAGATAGGTGTTATCTTCTGTGAATCTCCAGGTCTCTTTCCTCATCCATCCATAAGAATAAAACAGATGGGCTACCTTGAGGCTGAGTCCAGCCTGGAATTATATGCCAGAGGTGTAGAAGAAGCCTGGTTTTCCCATTGTTTGGGGTTCAAAATATAGAACATCGCAGCCCACCTAAACATCTCTGGATCAGAAACCACTTCACTGGCAGGAAGGTGTGTACTGTGAGCTGTGTGGACGTGTGCTATTTGGATGGGAGGAAGAATATATTTGATCTAACCCCCAGGCACAAAATAACTGTTATTCGGTTATCTTTTATTTGAGTTGTCTAGGTTCTTCCTGGACTTTTGAAACCTGGGCTCAGTCATTTTAGTTTGGTCCCCAGTGTCCAGCCTTCTGAAAGGCTATTCTGATCCCCCAATCCCACCAATCCAGCCTGGGGAGCTAGCAGGGGTCATTATACATCTGGGAAAATTTTGGATTCCTCTAGATAGTCCCAGCTGCCACAGAGAATGGAGAAAAAAAAAATCTCTTGGGAGCTGTGGATCAGAAGGAGCAGGTGAATATAATCTTCCACCCTCACTACATCCTTGGGTGGTGGGGAGAGCCAGATGGAAAGTCATATCCCCAGAGTAAGGTTATATAGCTTTTCAGCCAGTTTCTGTCCATGAGCTTATTAGTTTTTTCTCCTACTAAAAACAAATGATCCAGCAGCTTGCCCATTCTTTGGGGCTCACTTGGCAGGTGGAACTGGGGTGCTATATGAGAAACTGTTACTTTGGGGAGGCAACAAGGAAAGGCCCTTGAGATTTCACATTAACTCCTTTGGTTTTTCAGGGATCCTGCAGCTCCCCCCAGGAATGTAGACCCTGACCCAAGGCTTGGGCTGGAGGAAACAAGGTTGTCAGGTCTTTCCAGAAAGGGTGAGAATGGTGATCTCAGCTCCAAGACCAATTCTAGGTTCTCTGGTTATGTGCCCTCAATCAGGACAGACTAGGCATGGTCCCACAGGCAAGGGCAATTGCTATTGTGGGTGCCTGCTCATGCCTGCCCAAAACTTCTTATAAGCACCTTATTTTTTCTACACAAATATAGTTGACATCATAGTATTCTAAATATTAATTTAGCAAACATCAACTGCCTATGCTGTGCCAGGCACTGGAGGCATTAATGTTAAGACAAATTAATGGCCTTCAGGACGTTTGCAAGAAGCTCACAGACTGATACTGAAGGAGATATTTTATTTCTGAATGAGGAAATTTAGGTGTTAAGAGATTGGCGGGGGCAAGAGGTCTTTTAGGTTGTGGCGGAGCTGGAGGCTGAGGGGAGACCATTGTAGGGTTCTTTATCCAGAGATCTTAGCTCCACTGTTAAGATGGATTTCCTCTGCCCAGTTAGGTGGGCACTGAACTCCCTTTAGTGGGTGTGATGGTTGGAAAGTTTGTCAGGGCAGAAGTGAAGTGAGCACTTTTCTAGCCCCAGCCCAAATGCAGGATTTGGAGAGGGAGGGAGAAAAAGGAGGGACTGACAATGGTGGGTGGAGGTAGAAAAATAAGAGAAATGGTGCTTGCCACGCAGCTCCCGATCCCACAGAAGCAGCTCATGACAAGGCCTTGGATCACCCAGCTACCCCGTGGGCACACGGTGAGAGCAGCTACACCCAAGGGTCAAAGGCGCCCCCCTCTGGTCACACAGATGAGGGTATTTCTTTAGGGGAGAGATGTTCCTGATGCCTCTCTGCCTCTGCAGTCATCACTTTGAGCCTCCTGGAGCATCTTCTTGGCAGAACTGGCGTTCATTCCATCTCTCAGCTTCCCGTGGCTTGGCGAGCAAGGCAGTTCCCGGGCTCCTCCGCAGCCGCGAGCGGGGGAGCGAGGTTCAGAGCGTGTCTCGCCTCTCAGCGGTCAAGGTCGCCCTCCCCTCCCCGGCCAGGACTAACCGTGGGAAAGGCGCTACCTTGGCTGTTGGGCCTCTCGCTCCCAGGCCTGTACAAGGAGGCTTTGAACACTCTGCTCCTTCCCGGCGGCAGCAGTCCCTCCTCCAGTCCCCGCCCCAGCCCTAGCGCGGGGCCAGTGCTCTGGGCGCTCTAATCAGTCCCTCGTCCGATAAATTTATAATTAAAAGAGCCCTCCCTTCGCTCTGCAGGCTCTTTCGTCACAACCCCTCCCGGTAAACCTGAGGTGTGGTGGGGGTTCGAGGCCGGCCCCTGCCCGCCAAAGTCTACTTGTCCTGTCTGGGAGGGGAACTAGGAAGCCCCACGGGCCACTGGGCTCTTTGGGCCAGACTTCTGGTGCGCAGAGCCCTTGCAGAAGCTGCTACCTGGGATCCGCAGCTCTCGATGCGCACGAACTGTTGAGCGGGTCACCCAAGACCGCGTGGGGCGTCGGGTCACTGTACGCTCATCGGCTCAGGAATGGAGAAGGGTTTGTGCAGAGAATTTTTTTTTGTCGCTTTTATTTCCATATTTTCTTTATTTAAAAAATGCCCTTTCAGAATTTCGGATTTCTTTCTGGCAAAATTGAGTACCTGAAGTCAAATTTCGTTTGTAGGCCTCAAAGGCCAGACCTCTGCTCCCCCAAAAGTAGTCTCTGGAAACCCTAGCCACGCGGAGGGGGGCTAACTGGGAGGGGGTTATGTGTCCTCACTTAGCTGGCAAGAAGTGGAGGCCCTTTGGGGTCATATGGATTATAAAAGCCGGTGGTTTCTTAAATCACTGATCTTCGGTGCCAAGAGGTGCCTGACCTGTACCATCCGGGGGATTCCAGTTTGTTTCCTTCCTCCATCCCTACCTGAAGCTGTACTTTATTGCCTCGGAGTGAAGGACAGGCTAGAATTTTAGAGGGGTGGTGGTGGACGGATGATTGTGTGTGTTGCAAAGATGGAGTCAATGGGCCTCCAGTGTGTCCTGCGTGAGGTGACACTTGTTGCAGAATCTTGATTATCCCGGGGTAAGAGTTGGGAAATGGCAATCTTTGCCCTGCTTCAGTCCCTAGAATTTTGTGTAGTTTGAAGATCCCATGAAGTTGAAAAGAACCGGGGCTGGCTATGGTGGCCTGGCAGTGGGGTTCCCAAGGTGGACGTCTGTGCTCTTACTGCCACTTGGTCTGAAACTCAGGCCACAGACCTAGGAGCCTAAACATAGATGAAGGGGATCCCACCCTTAGGTCCAGGGTCCCAGGAGTGATTTTTAGCTAGGATGCCTCCCCCGCAATTTTCAAAAGGCAGGCAGAGTATATGTTTAATGCGATCTAATAACACTAATCCCAAAAGCCTACCTTTTCCAACGGATATACCACATTCCTTTTCTCATCTTTGGGAGATGGGAAAGAAGCAGACTTCAGTTGCTTGTCAGGGAAAGGGACACAGAGAGTCTACACACTGCCACAGAGACAAAGGGAGATAAAGTGCAGGGCACACTTTGAAAGAATCCGCTTTTTTTTTTGTTGTTGTTGTTGTTTTTGTTTTTGGCCCTTGGAGTTGGCCACTGCAGAATTGCTCCGAGTTGGCCCACCTGGCCAACAGTGGTATCTCGGAGCGGGAAGACGAGGGTCCGGGTTGAGGTCTGTAGCCCCACTTTCCCCATCTCACTTTTTCTGTCCTCCCCAGCTTTCCCCAGGGCCCTTGGTGTTGTGGTGTCGGGTTGTGCAGCCCTAGACAGATAACATTACTTGGTAATTACTCTCCCCATTTAAAATGCAGGCGGTTTAACTGGCTCGAGTAATTAATGAAAGTTGGTGCGCGAGGCCCCTGATTTACAGCTCAGAGTCAGTGCGGGGTCAGCCCAGCAGATTCATTTCGCTCGCCCGCGCTGCCCCTGCGCAAGAACTGCGGTTGGTTTTTTTGGGGTGAACAACTTTCTCCGTCCAGCCGGCGACTGTTTTTTATTTTATACCTAACTTGCCACTGGAGGTTCGGTTTAGAAATGCAGCCTTTGTGGAAGACAAAGGCATAAATAGAGTAAGAAACAACGGGGAGTTCAGAGTTTTAGACCAGAACGGAAGGGGGAGCCTGTTGTGAGGTCAGACCCCAGGACTTGGGTCTCGGCTTCCCGCCGGAAGTCTTAGACCAGTAGGGCTGCATCAGCCTTTGTTGTGGACGTGGACCCAAATTCGGGAATCAGGCAGCCCCGAACCCCACCCTGATTCGGGTTCAGACCCACCGATCCTGTCCGCTTAAGAACCGCGCTGACGCTGTGTTTCTTTTCGCCATTCCTGCAGGATACAGCACCGTCACCTTCGACGGGACGCCCAGCTACGGTCACACGCCCTCGCACCATGCAGCGCAGTTCCCCAATCACTCCTTCAAGCACGAAGACCCCATGGGCCAGCAGGGATCCCTGGGTAAGCTGGTAACAATGATTTGTGGGTCCTTACCCTCTTTTTCAGGCAATTGCTCCATCCCGGAATTTTCAACCCATAGCCAATCCGGGAAGGGAGAAGAGGACAACTAAAGGAATCTTACAAATAGATAGTCAAATTTCATCATTTAGAAAGATTGAGTCTCCTTCCTTCCCAAGTACCTTAAGTAAAACGCCTCTCAACCCAAGTCTCAGGCCAGAGGGCTTTAACCCAAGCCTCGGTTAGGCCAGAGGGCTTTTTCGGACACTTGTTGATGGCTATAGGAGTGTAAAGTGAGAAGCTTTTAGCTAACTCTCCTTGCAATCTGGGCGGCCTCAAAGAGCGTGCCCCAGCAAGCAGGCTTCAGAGCTCCCAGTTCTGCAGTGCCCTGCCTAGCACCCCTAGGGAGTGCTCACTCTACTGTCCTTGGCTGTGTCCTCAGGTGAGCAGCAGTACTCTGTGCCACCCCCGGTTTATGGGTGCCACACCCCCACCGACAGCTGCACTGGGAGCCAGGCCCTACTGCTGAGGACACCCTACAGCAGGTAAGAGGGTGCTGGGCTGTGTGTCTGGGTCCACGGAACCCTCGAGGAGGTGGGTGAGCAGGCAATACCTGAACATCAGACACGGGGTGGGGGGTGGGGGAGCATTGACTGGAGGCAAAAGATCCCTATACTTAACCATCCGGCTACTTAAAGCAAAACTCCCTGTCTACTGTTTGTTATTGTTTTGAATATGAGGGCAATTACTGTTTGGAGCTGAAAAAGAAGGAACACCACTTCCAGAGAAGTTTTTCTTTAAGGGGTTTTCCTGGGAGGCCTATAACTTCTTCCGTACCAAAGGTTAAAAGTAGAGTCCACCCCTCTCCATTCTGCTTCCCCTTCGCCCACGGGCCACACTAGGCAGACTACTTAGACCTCGCCTACTGTGGGCCACAGCCTTCTCTTCGTCGGAACCATTTGAGTTTTGCCCTTAGGCAGTACTTTGTAAGCCTCTTTCCCGGCGCGTTGGCTGTGCTCCTGTCGCGTCTCCAAGGTGGGTGCCGCACGGCTGTCCGCTTCGCAGCAGGCCTTTGCGGGTGAACTGCTCCAACCCGCCGCCCCCTCCAGCGAAAGACCAACGTTTTATCCTCCTTCTAAGCTCCGTTCCCCAGGCCTTTTTTACTTCTCTCGCCTCTCACTCCACTCTCTACCTTCTCTCCCCCAAATTTATTTTTCAACTTTGGGTGAACTTGGCCGGCATCCCGCGTCTCTGATAGGGTTGCCTAGTAACTGCGGCGCACACCCCGGCCTGCGCTGGGCGGGAAGGTGGGGCGGGGGCAGGAAAATGACCGCGCGGGGCCTTTGTGGCCAGGGATTGGGCGCGCATTACCTCATAGCCTCCCCCTCCCCGGGTGCTGCGGGGATCCTGACACCGACTGCCCCCAAACCGTCCTCCAGCCCCTCCGCGCGGGGACCTGGGGTTGACGTCAAGGGAAGGAGGTAGTGAGGTAATGAAGGAAGGAAAAGCGCCTGCATTGGGAGATTGGGTGGGGGAATGGCCGCGCCTGGGGACCTGCCATCCCGCAGGTGGAGGAGGGGCGCGTACTTGATACTCAGTACGCAGAGCGCGTCGCAAAGTCCCAGCTGCGTCAAACAGATTGAGCCTGGGACCCGTCTTACGGTTCCCACACCAGACTTCTTCCTAGGAGTTTCTAGAGAGTCTTCTGTTTCTGGTCGCTGAGGCGCATGAACTTTGGAAACCCTTCCTTTTGATCTGAAAATTAGGCATATCTAATCGAATCTTCGATTCTTTTTTTGGAGGGGGAGGCAGAGAAATGACTACAGGTTGCACAGTTAGAGGTAGAATGGTCACACCTGCGCGCTCTCCTTTTGCTCCCTCCCTAGCTAGAAATCATTTCTGTTTTGGCACCGAAGGCCAGCAGACCAACCTTCTATCCCTGGCCTGCCATCTCGGCGGCCTCATCTCGCTGGTCAAGTCGCCAGGATGGTCCCAGGATTCGCAACGTTCTCTACGGAAATCCTTTGCCTTAGCAGAACTATGGCAACTGGGCCATTGACCACCTCCTTAAGCAGATTGCTTCCGCCTAGTTCCACGGTGTCATTGCTATTATTCTAGTAGCCATAAGGGGGACAGTTCCTCATGGAAATACCTTGGCCCACCTCTTCTTGGAACCTTGTAGACTCGGCCCAAGTCGCACCCCAGGCAAGAGGAATGCCCTGGTATGAAGAGTGGGCAGTGTTGAGATAGGCTGGATAGCTCCTTGGGGTTTGAGGATTAGGAGGATCTGAGCAGCCTAAAAAGAAAAGAGATTCCAGAGTAAAATTATCACAACCACTGGCTTAAGAGCAGTTCTCCAAACCGCATCCCTGTGGTGGATTTAGATTTAGGGCTGAATTTGTGATTACTGTGGAAGGCAGGAAAAGTCATTCAGATGTTTTTCTTTGTTTTCCTTTTTTATTTTTTTGGTGCTGGAGATTGAACCTAGGACAGACTCTTCCACTAAGTTACACTCCCAGTCCTTGATTGCATTTAATACATAACATTTCACAGTTTCTAATTGGTCACTATAGAAAGCAATTTTTGTCAGATTCATCTTTCAGAAATGTTTAAAGACCAATAGAAGATGTTCTTATTTCTGTGTAACTGTGCAACTTTCTTTTATATGAATCTCATTTGATTCTTCTGTTATTGAAATTTCCTAAGTAAAACATCTAAAAAAAAGTGTGACCCCAGTATGAAAAAAGTTTGATCCCTTCAAGCCTTCAAGTACATGCTTTGAGTCTTTGAAGCTCTAACCACCCTAAATTCACAACATTGCCAATCACTTTGCCAAGATCATGTCCCTCTTGTATACTAATGATGAATGGGTAGGTGTAGAAATGTTTTAAAATTGGGCATGTGCAGCAACACTACTGCAGTTATATGGTATCCTTCTTTCCTAGTCCTAAAAATGAAAGATATTTAAATGCTTTTGTGTACGCCATGTTTGAAAAGCATAGAAAATAGTACTAAATTTTAATGATTTAATGGCTTAACTTTTGAATTTTATATTTTCACTGGTCCTTCTATTAGTCCCTGAGTTTATTCTTTTTTCTTTCTAAAATTGGCACCTCCTGGGAAAGACCTGTGTTTTGTTTGCATTGTTGAATTTGACCCCCGAGGCACACTGCTCAGCTTCCCCCCCATTTCCTTCTCCTCCCCCATACAAAGCCTTTGTGTCCCATGTCTTGGACTTCAGCTTTTCTTCCCAACCTGAAATGGTGGTGTGGGTATATGTCTGACATGAAATATTCAGTGTGCACTGTGAGTTTGCTTTAGAAAAGTCTCAAAATTCCTGTTCTTTCCCTGTCCCCTGCACAATTTCCTCCTCTCTCCCAGGTAACAGATCTGAGAAGTTACAACTGCTCACATTCTTATGTGGGTTTGAACAGCTTTGAATAGAAAATGACCCCACTCAATTTTGAGGAAGTGATTGGAGGTAGTTCCCCCATTCATTCTGGAGACCCTTGCCTTCAAATATTGAAAGTGGGCAGTTTTGCCCAAAGGTCACTAAAACTTGTGAAATCAGTTGCTGGGCTTTTTGGAATCCAATGACCACAGCTGGATGAAAGCATGATTCCTTGTAATAATACAGAATTGTCACATGCTGACTGTGTGCTACTGGGCACTATGCTAAGTACTTCCTTCAGTTCCCTCATTTAGTCTTTCTGACTATGCTGTGAAGCAGGGGCTAGATATCTTCATTTTGCTGACAATAAGTTCAGAGACTCAAGTTGACTTGCTCAAGGTCACACAGGAAGTGAGAATTAGAACCAGAATTTGGCTCTCAGTTTTTCGGACATTCAAAGCCCATCTGTGCACTGAATCACCAAGTGATGCTAGACCACTCGTGTTCCTCAACTGGATTATTCCCTTATAAAGAATACAAGCAAATGCTTATGTGGATTTACTGTGTGCCCGATCCCATTGTAAGCACCATACAAATCCCAACTTCTTTAATCCCTGTAACAACTCTTCAAAGTAGGTAGTAGGTTATCATTCCCATTTTACAGAGGAAGAAGCTGAGGCCATGAGAGGTGAATGTCCCCAGTGTGACCCAGTAAGTGATAGAATTGGTGTTCAGATTCAGGTAGTAAGGTTCCAGAATCCATCCACCTACCTTCTGTACCCTGCTGACACACACTTAAGTGCCATTATTCTCTTTCTGCAGATGGCATTTTGCATTTTGTCCTTGGTCTTTTTTTTTTTTTTAAGAGAGAATGACAGTGAGAGAGAGAGAGACAGAGAGAGAGAGAGAGAGAGAGAGAATCCATTTTATTAAGTTTTTCACATGGCTTTTGTTGCTCTGACACTTAGTTGTGTACATGGGTGCTGGGGTTTGAACCCTTGTACTTATGCATGCCGGGCAAGCACCATAACTGCTGAGCCACCGCTCCAGCCCCCTGGCCTTAGCCTTACTAGAGGATGGACTTTATTCCCCACAGTTGAGGTTATGAGGTTTGCTCATAGC
>PVKS010009946.1:0-62429 GCA_004027875.1 Aplodontia rufa
AAAGAAAAAAAGTACCCCAATCAATAAATGGGGGAAAGAACTGAAGAGTCACTTCTCAATGAAGAAATACAAACAGTCAACAAATACATGAAAAAATGTTCAACATCTCTAGAAATTAGAGAAATGCAATTTAAAAGTATGCTGAGATTTCACCTCACTCCAGTTAGAATGGCAATCAATAATCAACAAATTTTGGTGGGGATGTGGTGAAAAGGGTATACTTATACATTGTTTGTGGGACACAAACTGGTACAACCACTGTGGAAAGCAGTTTGGAAATTCCTCAAAGAACTTGGAATGGATCCACCATTTGACCCAGCTATCCCACCCACTCCTTGATATTCAGCCAAAGGACCTAAAAGTAACATATTACAGGGATGCAGCCACATCAATATTCATAGCAGCTCAAGTCAATATAGCTAAGCTATGGAACCAAGCAAGGTACCCTTCAACTGATGAATAGATAAAGAAATTGTGTCATATACACACAATGGAGTATATTACTCAGCTATAAGAATGAACGGTATTATGTCATTTGCTGGCAATGGATGAACCTGGAGGATATCATGCTAAGTGAAATAAGCTAGTCTGAAAAAAAAGGTCAAATATTCTCTTTGATATGTGGAAGCTCA
The DNA here is from genome assembly GCA_004027875.1 of Aplodontia rufa. Taxonomy (NCBI): domain Eukaryota; kingdom Metazoa; phylum Chordata; class Mammalia; order Rodentia; family Aplodontiidae; genus Aplodontia; species Aplodontia rufa. The sequence goes on from PVKS010009946.1 coordinate 633, forward strand.
CCCACAATAAGGAAAAGAACAGAGGATTAGTCAAAGGGGAAGGAAATGGAGGCAGGAGGAATGAAATAGGGAAAGTTAATGGAAGGAATCACACTTAACTTACTCATGTATAAATATGAACATAATATAGTGAATCTCATCAATATATAATTCAACAATTCACTAAAAAAGCAGGGAAGAGCCATTTACAAAATCCTTTTGTAGATATTAGAGAATATAATGTTGCATTATATTTGAACCTCTGCCTATGGTCAGTAGAAAGAAAATCTAGGTGAGTAAAACTTAAAAAGGCCAACAGAGCCTCTCCCACTAGGGTTACCCCTTTCTAGGACTCTTATTTGCAGGGAATGCTCTGACCTTTGTCTGTCTGCCTTATTGGCTATCCCTTTCTCTCCTCTTTTCTCTCTCTTTTTCTCTTTCTTTGGTAAAAGAAAAGTTTATTTTTTTGAGACATACACATAAAAATTACTCCATAGACTGCTTTTGGAACTCTGGAGAAATAAGTACTTATTCATTTGAACAGATTCAGGGAATTTAGAAATGCAGATACAAATATTATAAAATTTTTACTATATAGAATGTTAATATTTTAAACTCTCTCAAATGTGTAGTATGCTTGCAACCATTATTGTAAGCCTCCAATTCAGTAGTTTTCCTATTGAGAGATTCAATTTAAATCATGAAATGTTACTGAGCACCACATTTCAGCCAGATGCTCTGCAATGTGAGGCTTTCAGGATACAAACACAAAATTAGAAATCATAGATAGAGGTGTTAGCAATTTCCAAATGATGGAACATGAAAAATTTTGTCCAAAAATAATGATTATAATTACTGAACATTATGTACCTGATAATATTCTATGAATTTCTGTTTTAATGTATTTAATCATTTTAAAAAACTAAGATTATATCCTATTATCACTTTACTAATGACAAATACTAAGGCATTGAGAGACTACATGAATCAGCAATATCACAAAGTTGTGGCAATGTTGTGGAAACCTAGTTTGTGTGCCTCCCAAGTCCAAATGTGTAACTGATGATTTCACATACTTGTTAAGGGGTGTTGGAATTTCCACCTTGCTCTGGTCATGACAAGTGATCTCTTCCCATAGATGGTAGCATTTCAACTTAGTCCTTGAGGATGGAATTAATCTAGACTACACATTTGAGTGAAAGCATTCTAGGAGGAGGAAGAAAACAAATGCAAAAGTGACAGCAACAACAACAAAAAACGTGAACAAATGTGGAAGACCTTTGGTTGAGAAGAAAATGGGGAAGATAATTTAAGCTAGCAATCAATATGTACAGAAGCATTTTGAACACCAATAAATATATGTTTTGAAATCTTTCCTGTCTTTATATTTGCATTGCAACCTTAGCACTTTAATATTCTACTTATTTTTTGTTTTAATTTTTTGTTTGTTTGTTTTTTGGCTTAGCAATACTTACACTTAGAGTTAACTATGAAATAATCTCCAATGCAATGCATTCTTTAAATTTGCTTAGCAGAAAGTCTTTTAATGTCTTTTAATTTAGGGCTCATTTTTAAGGATATAACTTTGTAAATGAAAAAAAATACACATCATCATTTTATAGTACAAAGACTTCACAAAGTGAACACACTTGTAACAACCATCCAAAGAAAGAGCTTCTCCAGCACTTCCAGAAACCCTTTTGAGTCCTCTCTTAGCCACTGCACCCACTAAGTCCCTCCTAATTTCTGATTTCTTTCCTAACTTCTTAAACCACAGATTAGTTTTATATGTTTGCACTTTGTGTAATTAGAATCATACCTTTTGAATTATATGTAGTTTCTTCCACTAAAATTGTATCAATGAGATTAATTATCTTGCTGTTTGCCAGTTTATTTTTAATTGATAAGCCTCCCTCATTTCACTTTTAACACATTAAATATATTTATTTTTCCATTTCTGATAAACTATATCATAAAATTCATTTTCCAATAATGAATACATATTGCTTCCATTGCTTTGGCTAACTAGTCCACTATTACAATTTTCATGTGCTTTTGAATTTTGTCTTGTTTACAGTTATATTGAGGCAAAAGTTTTAAAAATTTCCTCCCAATTTCGTTTCCTGTGTAAAGATAGGGAGATTGTGTCTTTAATTTCTACATATCTTCAGGCCTCCAATTTCAGCCCATCTCCCCAGAATATTTTGACAGTCATACTCACGTGTAAGTTTGGTAGATTTCATCATACAAAAATGATTGTTTAATAACTTTGCTAAGTTTATGTGGTTATTAAAACTTGCATTTTAATTACTAAATGCATTTGACTTAAGTAAATGGTGGTGTTTTTCAGGCTCAGAGACACTTTATGAAACTAAACATTAACCTATAATTGATTTTGTAATCAAATACAAGTAAAATATAAGCGAGTTTTTGTTAAATTCTGAGTACTTGGTACCATCCTGAAAAAAAATAAAAGGAGACAGAAGATAAACCAAGTAAATAATCATGCTTCAATTCATTCATATTAATTCAGTGGTCAGGAAATAATTACCAGCAAAGCCTAAAAATATAAAAAAATAAATAAATTAAATAAATAAATATACTTAGGGCAGAGTGCATTCCTGAAAAAATGATTTCTAGCATTATAGAGCCATGAGTTTAAATACCAGGAACTTAAGATGAACAGATCTTTGACCTGTTGTCAGGAAAACCCCATCAATTTTCCTTATCTCCATGACTACAAATAATTATAACTCTAGGAAAGTGCTCTTTCTCAATTCACAAAATAATATGAGGTTCTGAAGTGATCCATTATAACTCAACCCAGGAGAAATAACTCTTTTATCATTAAGAGGTCTGAATCAAAGCAGTGTAGGCAATACACTAGTCAGCTGAGAGGGACTGTCTGACTTACTAGTTTATCCTAATTCTGACTTCTTCTAGAAGTTGAACATAAGCATATGATTGCTCACTAGATTGGAGCTAAGTCAGACGGAGCCTTCATTACTAGGGTTCATTTGTTTGGCTGAAACAATTTTCAGATGAAAGTATGAATATCCATTTCATTCATGTTCATATTAGTAGTATTTTTATTATGAGAGGATTTGTAATAAATGGAAATAAAGTAAAATTTCCCTATGGACATACAAATTTTGTTATTATTTACATTATAAATCCAACATAGAAGGTTTTTCTTTTATAGTGTAACTTCTCACAAGAAGCCAAATGTATTTACAAAGAGAAGTTTGTTATGTCACAACCAATCACAGACACACAGGATTTATTACTCCATTGTGAACTCCAGTCAAGTGCCTAGAACAGCACTTGTTACTGAATATCTTGAAAATTGAAATGTATTTCTACAGTTGAAAGGACTGTGTAAGTTAGAAAGTTTCTAAGACTGAAGAATATAATGCAGGATTTGAAAGATGAAGCTTTTTTAGCATGTTAAAATATGACATCAAAAATTCTAGTAGACTCAACAACAAGGGTAAAATATAATTAAAGAAAAAGGAGAGTGAATATCTTCATGTATTCATATATATCTGAATAGCTACCATGAAAGCAACCCAGATATAAGACATTCAAAGACAAATTTTCTTTCATTTCAAATATGATCATCTCCAATGTTTTGCCCTTATAGTAGAAATAGCCTTCAATATTTGCCAAATAAATCATTAGAATATTGTTAGATATTTCCCTTTATCTCATCAATAAAACAACTCAGGCATAGACTGATCTTGAAGGAGCTCTCAGATTTATTCCCTTTTCCCTCCATTTTCATTGTTGCTGACTCAAATCAAAACCAAGTTCTTTCAGTCAGGCAATGTCTTAAATTCTTTACTGGGCTCTTTTCTTTCTCTTGCATTCACTCTTTCTCTAGTTCATTATACATACCCTTCGGAAATGTTTCTCCAATCTAACTTTGATCGTGTAAAACTTCAGTGGATTCTCCTTGTCTATGGAATACAGTAGTCTTCCCTGCACATTTATGAATTTCCAAATTTGACCATGATCTCTTTTTTAACCACCTTGCCTACATTCTGCAGTAGCCCTCACTGTTAAGTCATACCAAATTTGTACATAGTTTCTAGAATTTAACATAATCTTTATATTTACATTTTGACCTGTCTCATCTTCTGTTGCCTCACCCTTTAGTCCTCAGCATCTCACAGATTAACTCTTATTCATTAAAATTTCATGGCTTCTGCCATATTTTAAGATATCTCTATTAAAACACTTATTGCATTGCATATTGGATTAGTATTCAATATTTAGACAACTAATCGTAAGAGGAAAAGGTCTTTCCACAGAGAAACTAGTTTATAAATTCTGAAAGGTGATAACGCCACCAAATGGGCAGATAGCAATGTAAGAGAAGAAACATGAAGAAACAAGGAGACAAAATACCACCAAAGAACAAAATAGTAGATAACCTCAGAGACAAAAATATTCAAAATTCCTGACAATTCAAAATCACTCTTCTCAAGAAGAACAGCAAACTACAAAAAAAAAAAAAAAAGATAAAATATTTGCTTGGTGTAGTGACACATGCCTATAATCCCAGCAATTCAGGAGGCTGAGGCAGGAGAATCACAAATTTGAGGGCAGGCTTAGCAACTTAGTGTGGGCTTAATCAATTTAGTGAGACTCTGTCTCAAAATAAAAACTAATAAGGATTGGGAATATAGCTCAGTGGTAAAACATTTCTGGGTTTAATTACCTAGCATGCATGCACATGTGAATACACACATCACATACACATACTCACACACACACACATACACCTCTCTCTCTTTCTCTCTCTTACTCTCCTTCAATATAAAAAATTAATAAAATCAGGGAAAAATATAAATGACCAAAATGAGAAATTTAACAGGGAAAACAAAATCATTTAAAAAACAGAAAATCTTGAGCTAGAAAATGCAATTAATGAAATGAAAGAAAATGTAACATAGAGGATTGAGAGCAGAATTAATCATTCACAAGAAAGAAACTGTAAACTCAAAGACATTATTTGGAAATATGCCCAGAAGACAAAAGGGAAAAATAATGAAACAGAATGAATAAACCTAGAAGACTTATGGAAGTATCACTAGAATAAACATCCTAGAGTCAGTAAAGAAAGAGAAGAGATAAAGGAGTAGAAGTCTTGTTTAAAGAAACAATAGCATAAAACTTGCCAAATATAGGGAAAGATATAAATATCCATTCATTGGAAAGTCCCTAACCAAATCCAATGTTATTAAAATACATTGAGACATATTTAATCAATCTGTCAGAAATAAAAATACAAACAGAGGATCCTGAAAGAAAGAAGAGAAAAAAGCATATTTCATACAAGGGAGTGCAAATAAAGTTAGTAGTATACTTCTCAATCTTCTCAGTAGATACCTTACCAGCCAGGGGAGAAGAGGATGATATATGCAAAGTATGAAAGAAAATATTGCCAGGAGTGATATGGGATCCAACAAAATTTTTCTTCAGAAGTGAAGAAGGTAGTGTTTCCTGACCAATAAAGGCTGATAGAGTTTACCACCACACTTATCTTAAAAGAAATGATGAAGGAAGTTCTTCAAAGTGAAAGATTAGGGCAATAATGAGTAGCATGTGAAAGTACAAAATTTTCTAATAAAGGTAAACTCATAACTAAATTCAAAATATTCTAGTACATCTGTGGAGGTAGGAAGATCACTTAAATCTGTAGTATAAAATTTAAGAGACAATTTAATTTAAAACAACTGTAACTCTAATTGCTTACAGGATACACAAGAGAAAAAGTGCAAATTGTGACAATAAAATATAAAAGGTGGGATTGGATTTAGTAAAATTTTATGGTTTTATTAATGCAATCAAAGTTAAGTTGTTATCATTTTAAAATGGATTGATCTAGCTATGAGAGGTTTTATATATGCTTCAGGGTGAATACAAAGCAAACTTCTATAGGAGATGCACATAAGATAAAAATAAAGAATCAAAGAATACCATTAGAGAAAATTATCTAATCACAAAGGAATAAGCAAGAGAAGGAAGGATTCAAGGATTAATAGGACAATCAGAAAATAAACAAACAAAAATAAAAGCAAAAATGGCAATAGTCAATCCTAACCTATCAATAATTATCATAAATATACATGGATGAATTTTCTAATCAAAAGACAGTGGATGGATGGTAAAATTAAGGCTAACTGTTGCCTTTAAGAGATTCAATTCATCTATAAAGATACACACAAATCAAAAGTGATAGTATGTTAGGAGATAATTGCAAACAATGGAAATTAAAAGAGAACAAGAGCATCAGACAAAATAGATTTTAGGCAAAAACTTGTAGAATGAGACAAAAAAGCTCATTATATAATGATAAAGATATCAATCCATAGGAAGATAGAATAATGAATGAATAATATTCCACACTAAAGAACCAAAATATGAAGCAAATATTAATATTTCTGAAGAAAAAGAGGGAAATACAGTAGTAATAGGTGACTTGAGTGCCCCACTTTTGTCAATGGAAAGTTCATCCAGACAGAAAATCTCTGAGGACTTGACCTACACTTTAGTCCAAATGAATATAACATATTTGTACAAAATAACCCATCTAGCAGTAGCAGAATACATATTCTTTTCAAGTACACATGGAACACTCTCCAGAATAGATCATATATTAGAAAAAAACAAGTTTAACAGATTTAAGAAGATTAAAATCATATTAAATAATGGAATGAAACCAGAAGTCAACAATAGGATGAATCTTGGAGAACCCACTAATATGGGGAAATTACACAATATGTACCTAAGCAACAAATGAGTAAAAGAAAAACTTAAAAGGAAATTTAGAAAACATTTTGAGCCCCAACAACACGGACATGCAGTATTTTAAAGCTTATAGAATGCTGCAAAAGTGATTCTAAGAACAAAATTTACAGCAACATAACAACATCCAAAAAGATGAAATAGTCCAAATAAACAACCTAACATTACACTTGAAGGAATTAGAAAAAGGGCAAAATAAGTCCAAAATTAATAGAAGAAAGTGAATAATAAAGGTCAGAGCAGAAATAAATGAAATAGAGACTAGAAAAACAATTGAAAGAGCAAGGAAAATAAGTCATACTTTTTAAAGGATAAACAAAATCAATAGTCCTTAACTAGAGCAAGAAAAAAAGATACAAATAAATTTAGAAATGTAAAAGGAGATAGTTATACCAATACCAGAGAAGTACATAGTGTCATAAGAAATTCTGTTAACAAAAATAAAGTACTAGATATATATATCCTTGCAAGACCAAGGCTATACATATTTTGAATATATATATAGCTATATTCTTTTGAATATAGAATATTTTCTATATTCAAAAGAAAGTAGAATATTTTAACTGACAAATGATGAGTAAAAAATGAATCAGGAAAAGATCTCCCATTAAAGAAACATCTAGGATGCCTTTATAACTAAAAACTGCCAAACACTTAAAGAAAAATAAATACCAATCTTATTCAAACCCTTCCAAAAAATTGAAGAGAAGGGAAAGTTTCCAAACTCATTAGCCAGCATTAACTTCATACCAATATGGAAACAAGGACCTTACAAGAAAATTCCGGTTCAGTATCTCAGACTGACACAGATGCAAAAATCCTGAACAAAATATTATCAAGCCAAAGTCCCAGGACACATTAAAAGATTATTTACTGTGATCACGTGAGATTTATCACTGGAATGCAAGAATGGCTCAACATACAAAAATCAATAAATATACAACATTAAGAAAATGTAGGACAAAAACAATTAGAATCTCTCAATATTATTTTATGACACCAAATAACATATGTACCTAAACACAATAAAGGGCATATAATACAAGCTCATAGCTAACAGAACATTCAAGGATGAAAAGCTGAAATTTTTTCCTCCTAGATTAGAAAGGAGATAAGAACACTCACTTTCACAACTTCTATTCAACATAATACTTGAAGTCCTAGCCAGGAACATTAGGACAAAAGAAAAAAACAAAATAACAATATCCACATTAGTGAGGGAGTAGTTAAGCTTTTGCTGTAGATGACATGATTTTGCATATGAAAAATTGTAAAGATTCTGCGCCCCCCAAATCACCAAACACAAAACTGTGTTCTGCATGTATGATAACTCTGGTAGGCTTGGAAGGATTTCAATAAAATAGAACTAGAAGAAGAAGAGTAAAACATATGTGGGAAAAGCTACGAATCTTGCTATCTTGTGATTTATGTACACCTTTGTGGGGAGCCCAGCCTTGTGCACTGAGATGGAGAAAACATCGTTATTCTAGAATGGAACACCTCATCCCAGACTTCTAACAGCTAGTATTTCAAGCCTCAGTCAAGACCCAGGTTCCTGGGTAGGAGGAATGTAATCCCTTGAGGTATCTAAAAGGATGAAGCTGGTAAGGTCAACAAAACTCGAAGAAAAAGTCACAGGCATTAAACTTTTTGTGATTGTTTGACTTACATATTTGTTAGAGCTCATGGATCATTTAAGATTTTCTACTTTTTTAAAAACTGATAACAAATGAAATGTAATGTTTTTAAGTATCAAATCAATTGATATTTATTCATAGCAAAATAGAAGTAAAATTCTTTGAGCTCTATAAGCCATGTCTTTTGAGACGTTTTATTGATTTTCTTCCGTGGGCTTTCCCAATTTCCCACCTAGAAAGAAATAGCACTTTCTTCTACCTTGTACTTATGGATAGGATATACTGTATTTCTCCATCTCTGAAATCTATTAGAAATAATAGAAACATCCCTTATTTTCCCCTTTCAAGTGTGTATGAAAAGTAGTCATAATTCCTCTGAACTCGTTTGTTGGATCAGTGATATTAGTAGTGGAAATGACACTTGCTACATCAAATTTTTGTCATTAAATTAAAGGAGCTACTCTGGCCCCCTATGCCATATTTCTTATCACTACCATTGCCAAGTTTAATTCTATGTCTAACATGCCCTCTTGTCTCTGGTACACCCACCCTCTTGCCAACACTGGAATCTGTTCTGGCTTTCCTGAGTTATTTCTTTTAGTTTTTAGACAAATGTTAAATAACTGAGTCCAGATTATGTTGCTTTTCAAATCAGTTGCAATTTAGTCCCTAGTTGGAAAGTAGCTTGAAAAATGATGATAATTTTGAGTTGTCACAAAAATTATGTTTAAGAAAGTCTATTTCAGCCTATATTATAAATGGGAAAAATTCTTAGTTCTAAGATCTTATCTCCTGAGGAATAAATGCTCCATTAGGAATTTGGTAACACTAGTCTTTTTATAGTTCATGAAGATCAAATTTCTCTGATCCATGCTCAATGACACAAAAATAAGAAATAATTTGGAAGAAAATAATTTTTGTTTGTGGAGCAAGATTGTAAAACAATGTTAAAATCTTTATTTCAATAGGTAGTGTATTATTTTATTCAGGCTAATGATTATACAGATGATATTTATATGGTGCATTTATATTAACTCAATCTTTAAATTTGTAAAATCAAGATATTCTTTTACATTGACACTGAACATTTTTTATTCACATCTTCTTTAAGCTTCTTAATTATACACTTGGTGTAATGCACAAAAAGTTTTCTAAGCTTATAATTTTAGAAAAAATATTACATGAAAAAATGCTTTCTCTTTATTATAGTCATCCATCATTGCTGTATTTGACTTCTGAATCCACTTAGTAGTCTTTGCTACATTTTTTTTCCAAATGCAAATTATTTTTCTTATTTTATAGGAGAGAGAAGGAAAAACAGAGATGATTATCTACTCAGGGCGAGAAAACATAATCTGCATGTTTTTAGAAACAGATTAAAACAATATTCCTTACATAATACAGATGTAGCTCTATTTTTTTAGGTAATGACTAAATGTAAAAACAAAAGTTATATTATTCTAGATTTCTTATATAGAAATGTTAATAGTTTTCCCTGATTATCTGTTTCTTTATACGTTTTATGATCTATCTCTTCAAACATTCCATTATATAGCCTCTAAATAAACCTGTCTCTGCTACTTGGCTCTGCCTTCTTCAAAAGTAGATGTTGTCTATTTTCCATTTTTTATTTTGGAATCATACTACTAATTTTCAGCTGAAGTTTAGCCTTCCTCTGAAATATTCAGAGATGGTTTTGAGAATTTGAATACTTTTCCTGGATTAATTCTGGAAATATGCTGCTGTGTGACATTAATATTCTGTCATATAGCACCGGTTTCAGAGGACGGTCTTAAATATTTTGCAAATTCAATTTGCATGTTTCTTTCACAGAGATGGATAACTACACCAACATCATAAATTATCTAAAAGACAATAACATGATTTAACTGGAAGTACCACTTTTTGTGCATTTTACATACATTTTTCATTTCATTATAAGCTAGTTAGGATTTAGTAGTAAGTTGTGACAACTATCGTATTCATCTCCATGATATGTCAAGATTTTAAAAAATAGCTCTTTAAGGCAGACTAATTATCATTTATTTTGATAAATGTATATGTATGAGAGACAGCCAGAGCTGAGAAATGTATATTTTAGATGTAATGATCAGATTTCCTTTTGTGAACACAGATTATTTTTCACAGAATAGACTAGCCATTTTAATAAATTGATGTTTGAATCCCCTCTTAAATTTTCTATGAAGGAAATCAAATTAATATTTTGTGCTCAAACAGGAAAATTCTGATGGTAGTGTCTCCTGTTACAAGGAAGACTGTACTCTCATAAACTAAAAAAAAAAAATCATAGTTTTAGGTCCTTTTTAAAGGAAGAAAGCACATCACTTTGGGTCAATTAAGGACACAGATGCTCACAAGCCCAATTTGTCTCCTTAGAGATGGGCAAGAAGTACACAACAAAGACCATTTTGATTTTTAAATCAAACCAAGCACTAGATGAAGTTCTTTAGTGACCTTAGGAAATTCATGGCCTACTGGGGAAATAATTTTCACAGATCCATTCCATTCTAGTCTCTGCATGTAAATCTGCCCCAGAGCCCCACAAAGAGTGACTCACTTCTACATGCAGCTAGCCTAGAAGTTGCCCCACTTAATCTTTACTATTCCTTCTTTCCAAATTTAAGCTTATTTATTACACATTCATTAACTCTTTCACTGAACTAGGAATACATTTGGAAGAGAAACATAAAATGAATGGATAAATCTTTAAAATGTAATATACAAAGAATGAAAATGATCAACATCTCTGTACAAATGAGAAACTTAAGAATAGGGGAAATTAGATCACTTGTTCAAAATCACAGATAATATAAACATGATCTTAAGTTCAAATGTATGTATCATCATGAAACAGATATTGCTTATAAAAATGAACCTCTAGACAATCTTTTTTGCAACCCTGGAAGTCTTGTAACTTTTTACTTCAGCTTATGGCATTCATTATGCAATTTATTAACTGTCAAATTTAAGAAATAAACTGAAAGCTCTTCAATTTCACATAATATTATAAAAAAGTTTACAAGATAAATAACGTCTTCTTACTGAGGGTTATGTAAGAGTGAATAAAAGATGAATGGAATTGTTTTCTAGAAATGTGAAGTTTTTTTTAAATCTCTCATTCCACCTTAGCAGTTAGCTTAAATTCTACAGCAAGTGAATAAAATACATTATAGTTCATTCATATTTCAACAAAATATAAGTTTCCAAAAGCTTATGCAAGTAATTGACATTGCATAAATAATATCAATACAATGAGATTACAAATTGTGGGTCCATATATCTTTAAGGGAGTCTTTGGAAAACGTGTATTGGCTCATTCATAAATTAATTTTTTTTAAGAGAGAAGGACAGTGAGAGAGAGAAAAATCAATTTTTATTGAGTTTTTCACATGACTTTTGTTATTCTGACAGTTATGTACATGGGTGATGGGGTCTGAACCTGTGTACTTGCACATGCCAGGCAAGCACCATAACCACTGAGCCACCGCTCCAGTCCAAATACATTGTCTGCATAAATTTTCTTATTATGGATTTTCTCTCTGTGTGTGTGTCTGTGTGTAGTTTATTGATTACTGATTCAATCTCTTCATTTGTTAAAGGTCTATTCAGATTTTCTTTTCTTTTAAGTCAAATTAAGTAGTTTGTGCCTAAGAATTGTCCCTTTTATGAAAATTGTCTAATTTGTTATGACTCACTTGTTCACATTATTACATTATAATACTTTATTTCCATAAATCTTGTTGATCTTGTCTCTGGTTGCTCTATTATGTAAAGTAGGGTGTTAGAGTCTCCAACTATTATTGTTGATTTTTGTATGTGTCCCCCAATTTCCATCAGATCTTGATTTTCTTTAAGAAAGTAAATTTTGATGAATAGATCTAAGTATGTGTTCTAATACACAAGGTCTCTGCTGGTTTAAATTAGGAATGTCTCCCCAAATCTACCCACTCCATAATAAAGATTTGATCACAAGCCCAGGCCACTATTGGGAGGTTATAGAATCTTCAAGAGGTAGCGCATACTCTTAGGTCTCAGGTCATTAGGTATACCCTCAAAAGGGACTGTGGGACCCTAGCCTCTTTCTCTGTTTTTCATTTCCCAACTACTACAAGCTGAGAAACTTGTACTCCCACATCCTCCCACAGGCCCAAAAGCAATGGGGGCCAACTGACCATGAAGTAAAATCTCCAAAACTAGAAGCCAAAGTAAACATTTCCTACTTTAAGTTGATTATCTTAGGTATATTGTTACAGTAAATGAAAACTGACTAACACAGGATCTTTAGTATCTGCTGTCAAATTTAATTTCTGTATAATTTATTTGTATATGTATGTATGTGTGTGTGTATGATCTGTCTTTATGCAATATACATAGAGAACTAAACATCTATTGTTGTCAAAGCGGTGGTTCAAATTTACTAAATATTTATTCAATTTACATGATCCAGGGGAGTGTTTTCCATTCATCAAATCATATAAGAGACCTTATTAGCTTTGTTACCTGTTCTCTACATGGACTGGCTACTTGCACAAATCCTCTGAAATGTGTTTTAATGGCTGGCCTAAGGTAATTCTAGACAATTAACAACCTCTCCTAAGATAATGTCATTTCTTCACCAAGAAGATCATGGCATATATTACAGGTTGGCAAATTATGACAACAAGGTCAAATTGAGACAATCATCTAATTTGGTGTAAAGATTAATTGCCACACTCATAGAAGCCACTGCATATGGCTAATCTCATGGCAGAGTAGAATGGCTGCCAAAGAACCTGCATGACTCCCAACGTCTAAAACATGTACTGTCACATCCTTCATTTACAAGTGCTTGCTGATATGTGGCCTGAATAACAAACTCTTATTTTAAAGATCTGCAGTTTTTCCCTGCTTTTTGTTCCTTGTTAGTCAGATCAGTGAACCAAATGTACAGGTTTTTCAGAATAACGGAACATATGAGGTAATCTATATACAACTCAAGAGCGGAATTGATATTGTATACAATTTATACATATATAGTATCTATATATACATGTATATTGTATATACATATATTGTATATGAGATTCTATATAGTAAATATTTTGGTTAAAGACTCAATAGAAGTTGTATAGAACATCAAGGAATCCTTAAGTTGTTTCAGGAGCAAAGTTCTTGTTAAATTTACCAGATCATTTTTTATATGTATTATATAATATGTACACAGGTACATACAATATATAAATATAAATATATATTTTTATATAAGGGATTAAACCCAGAACCACTTAATCACTGAGTCACATGTTCAGACTACTTTATTTTGAGATAGAGAGTCACTAAGTTGCTTAGGGCCTTGTTAAATTACTGAGTCTGGCTTTGAACTTGCAATCCTCCCCGCTCAGTAAGAGTATATTTTATCTGGCAAAAACATGTATTATTGGACTTCATTAAGGTCAGTCATCCAAATGTAACATATCCATATTAATATATCTTCATAACATTATTAGTTTTCTGTCTCTGTGAATTATTCAAATATTGAAACATGTGAATGATGTTTCTTATTCCAGTTGCTTTGAACATAACTCAAAAATTTTAAACATTTTTAAATTTCCAAAAAAATTGTGAAAATAGTACAGAAAGTACTCATTTACCCCATGCTCATTTTACATCGTCACTAAATTACATTAAATAACACATTTATTATATTAGTGGACTAATATTGATACATTATTAGTAAAGTCACTATTTACCTGTATTTAATCTGTTATTATTTTTTTAAAAGATCTTTGTTTTTTTTTCTTGCACCTGGATCCCTTTCCTTGTCTTTTGATGATATTGAGAGCTTTGAACAGGATTGGTTAGTTATTTTGTTAGAATGTGCCTCAATTGAGACTTGTCTGACATCTTTCTCATGATTAGACTAAGTTGATAGGTTTGGGGAAAAAGAACACAAATGTGAAGATTTATTTTCATTTCATCACATCACAAATTCATATCATCTGATAACTGTTCACTAATTTTATCATCTACCTGAAGTAGGGTTGGCCAGGTTTCTCCAACGTTAAACTTGCTCTTTTATTCCTTACTATACTCTCCTTTATGAGAAAGCTATCATACATAGCTCACACTTAAGAAGTGCATTTATGCTCCATCTCATTAAGTATGATGTGTAGATTATTTGGGTTTATTTCTGCAGGAAAACCCTCTCTATTTTTTCCACTTATTTATATCAGTATAGATTCATGGGTTATAATAAATATGGTAATTAGTTTTTGCTCAAATTATTCCAGTCTGGGGCATTGAGAGTCTTTAGTTGGCTTCTGTGTCCCTTTAACTTAAATCCATCTTCACTTTGCTGAGTGTACAACATACGAGTGTTTGTGTATGCATACACTCATCCATAAGCATTTCTTACTTTCTGGGTTGACAAATATTCCAGGCACATCTTATGTATTTCCTTTCTGAATATTGGAGCCACCATTTTTCCAAGGAGTCCCAGCTCAGTTAATTGAATAATGGTATTAGAAAAGAAACCTGAGTGCCAACTGGGCTCACTGCTGCTGGGATGTTGCCACATTTAGACCTTTCTAGTTGATAAATCAAGGTATGTTCAGCATGTTTACAAGCCCCTGTACGTACAGGAGAGTGAACCTAGGCAGGGAAGAAAACCCAGAGCAATGCTTTCTAATGCCAATAGCTCTAAACAAGGTAGGATAGTTTGCATTTTAAAAAATCTTATATAAGGAACTAATGCATGAATTTCTGCAGATATCTATATATGTATATGGATCTATTTGGTTCATTTAAAAAATTGAAACATGTATTCACACTTACCTGTACAATGTAAGAACTTCACGGACTCCTGGAACCCTATCTGAGGAAATTTAAGAATAAAATGACTATGTAGCTACTATGGGCGAACTCAGACATACAGTACTCTTCTCAAGGGCTCTAGTAACATTAACATTTTCCAGTTTCTGGTTGCATGAACCACATTCTGTATGCAATTTTAATTTTATGAGGGCTTCTTGCAGTTAATCTTGCTAAGAACTTCCCAGACTAATTTGGGTAGTCACGATTATGTGGTTCTTCCTTATAAATATCCCTGGCCTCTCATTATTTGAGGTAGAGCCCCCGTCTACAATGTACCAGTATGTAACGATGAAATCATGTCCCAAGATGAACTCATTGGTATTTACCAGCAAAAAGGTACCAAATGCATTGAGTTTGTCCAATGTCCAGCTTTACCTTATAGGGGGTTAGACTTGACATTGTCATGCTTTCCTTTGTGCCTCTATAATATTTCTAAGAGATCAAACTTCCCCCAGTAAAATCATTTTAACAATCTTATGCTATGATTTAGCATGAGCATGTCCATATACTCCTATGCTTTTTAAAGTATTGAATATTTGGAATACTTGTATTTTTTTGTTTTGTTTTGTTTTTGGTACTGGGAATTTAGCCCAGGGTTGCTTTACCACTGAGTCACATTCCCAACACTTTTTATTTTTATTTTTTTAAATTTGAAAGAGGGTCTCACTAAGTTGTTGAGGTTGGATTGCAACTTGCAATCCTCCTGCCTCAGCCTCCTAAGTAGTGCTACCATACCTGGCTTAACCTATTGGCTACTCTTGAGGTGCATATTTTTAACGAGTTTACTTCAAGTCTACACTAATCACATTCATTAAAGTGGATCCATGCTACAGGTACACGCATACAGAGTCTTTATATGTTTACGCTGCAAAAATTAAAAATAATAGAAAATACTTTGGGAAGTCTTTTAAATTAGGAAAAAGATTGGAGTCTCTTTAATCTATATGTTACAGAAATTTCTCAATATTTCTTGAATATGTATGAAGGCTTTCTCTAGTTTCCTATTGTGTTACAGATATTTTTGCCTGCTATAAATCTTTGGAAATTCCAAGCTATTCTGTTCTAAAATCCAATCTCCTTGGTTTTTGAGGAAAACCTTCAGTGTGCTTCTGGTTGTATTTGTGTTTATATTTTCAAATTCTCATTTTAACAGATACAGTTGATATTCCTAAATAAAAGAATTTAATTTGAACCATCCTGATCCTACAAAGATGGTGTAAATACACACACACACACACACACACACACACATACACGCAGAATAACTGACACAGCATTCATAAAATACTGGAAGATATTTTTCCATACTTAAAATTTTACAAATATATTTAAAAATGTTAGAATTTATTCAGCTTTAGATATTATTAAATATGAACACTTTTTAAAGTAACTGTGAATGTTTGATTTAATAAATAAATAGGAATGTTTGGTCTGTCCAACTTGAAATCTACTTAATAATATGGCATTTTTGGACTAATTTACATAAACAAAGTGCTGTTATAATGACCAGTAGTGATAAAATAATCTAATTAAAATGAGAGAAGTCATAATATTTGTTTTAGTCAGTTTTTTCACTGCTGTGGTCAAAAGACCTGACAAGAACAATTTTAGAGA
Organism: Aplodontia rufa; assembly: GCA_004027875.1. Taxonomy (NCBI): domain Eukaryota; kingdom Metazoa; phylum Chordata; class Mammalia; order Rodentia; family Aplodontiidae; genus Aplodontia; species Aplodontia rufa. The sequence continues at coordinate 17,549 of PVKS010009946.1, forward strand.
AGGAAATGTTTATTTGGTGCTCATGGTTTTAGAATTCTCAGTCCACAGCCCGCCAGCTCTATTTCTCAGGTCTTGAGAGAGAACATCATGGTGGAAGTGTGTGGCAGAGGAAAGTGGTTCAGGATATGACACCAAGAAGTAGACACAGAGAGAGAGAACTCCCTTCACCATGAATAAAATATATACTCTAAAGGTCTGTCCCACAGAGACCCAACCCCTCCAGCCGCATTGTACCTGCCTACAGTGACCACCCAGTTAACTGCTCTCAGAGGTTCAATGTAAGTGGTCTATTATTATGTGTTAAATCCAGATAAGGTGTAATGTTATATAGCCTAATACTTTTTAGAGATATTGTGGGAAGGGGAAGGGAGGGATAAGGGTGGGTAACTGCGGGGGGGCTCTCCTGGGAGTAAATCTAATATCCAGAATCTATTCACATTTTATATTATTTTGTTAAAAACTTGTATATGATTGTTCAATAAAAAAATATATATATATAAAGACTCTCATAACCCAATCATTTCACATCTTGTATTGTCTCACACATGACCTTTTGGGCGATACCTTATGATAAATTGTGGTTACATTTTTGCTTAATAAAGAAAACAGTAAAGCTGAAATATATTAAAATATAATCAACATATATCTAAACATATGTGTGTGTGTATATTTATGGATGTGTGTATACAAGAAGATGTATATATGTAAGTGCATGATATATTCATGCATATGTGTGAGTTACCTGTGTATATATGTGCATCTATATGTATGATGTGATTATGTATATGTGTGTGGGTTATTCATGTATATATGCACACATGTATATGCATGGTGTGTACATGTACATAGGTATGCGCTATTTGTGTGTATATGTGTATGGGAATATATGTGAATGGCATGTATGTATACATGCATGTGTGAATATACATACATGTATGTGGGGGTTGTACATGAATATTTGTATGTGTGTATGCATGAATGTGTGTGTGTGTATGTGTATCTGTCAGTAGAGTCAGTTAAGTGGATGATATATTGTTTATCCTTTACTCCTTTCTCTATTTCCCACCTCCCACTAAAGATGCTAAGTGGGGTATTTGCTTTCTAGCAATGGGTTAACAAATGTTTCAGTTCTATCTGATGTGACAGGAAGTTCTTCCAAGGAGCTCATGGAAAACCTTTGGGATTTTTGATAAAAGTGATAGATGAATCAGATATTTTCCTTTCTCCTACCAACCTTAATGAGTATATCATATTCAAGGTTTCAAGGTTGCTGCTGGCATATGGACAAAATAAAAAGGAAAGAATAGGGCAAGAAAAGTCAATATGTGAATAACAGTGACTCAGGCAGGTGGAAGTCTGAGAACTTGATAATATTAAATAGCTGAACACACACCTGCAACTCCCTCCTTTAAAGTTCCTGCTTTGTGTTTTTTTATTATTTATTTTTTATTGCTGCATTATAGTTATACATAATGATGGGCTTTGTTGTCATATATTCTTACATGTACACAAAACAGCAATACAATTTGGTAAATATCCCTCCCACCCAGCGCCCCTCCACCTCCCTTCTGCCACCCCTGATTTCTTGCTTCTCATTCTGGGTCATATATTTTTCCTAAAAATACACAAGTATTAATTTAAGTCACTCTTAGTCAGGTTTCCTGTTACTTTCTGTCACAAAATTCCAAATGCTGAGAGAGAGAAAGAGTATTATTATCATATCTCCATCCACGCCTTTACGATTTAAAATTTTTCCTCAGCAAGTCTACTAAATGCAAGAAATACACTTAGGGGTTTTAATGCCAAGAATTTCTGGTTGGATTGATGAAAATTTGAACTATAATGAGATGAATTAACCCTGGATATACAGTTTAATATTCTCTTATGGTTTTGTGCTATCTCTACATATAAGTACTTTCTGTAAATTTACAGTAGTTGGCATCTAAGTGATAATTGCAAACTAATTTAGTTGTCCTGTATTCCAAATCTAAGCATTTGTTTTTACTAAAGGAAAAGTTATCCCACAATAGAGTCACTATTACATAGGAAGAAAACAAAAACAAACAAAAAAATACAAAAATCCTGGAACTGGGATTTTTTTTGCACCCAACAATTATAAAATGTTTGCATACTGATAAAGAACTAAGTGGTAGACAGCCTTAGATAAATTCAATTTAACTTTAATATGATATGGAAATATTTATATTGACTTTACATATAAGAAAAAACTTTAAATCACAACTTACAAAGTGATACTCAATGCATGATTCCTCTGGATTCCTTTCATTGTATGTGATATGTTTTTTCATAGAAAGATACAGCAACATCATATCTCACTGGTTCTCATAGTCTCTCCTCCCTACTGCTCACTGTAATTCATCCATCCTGCTAGGAATCAAATGCTCACTACTACTACAATCAAAGGAAATGTGAAATTTCCAACCACCTTTTTTACCTTTCCCCAGTGATAAATTTAGAAGGAAAAAAAGCTTTCAATGTAAAAATTCCTGTTAATCTTCTTGCTTTCAAATAAAATTTAAAGATGACTGACTGAAAAGTAATATCACATGCTGGTTGAAATCTCTGATCCAAATAATATGTATCATTGGTTATACTCTTTGCCAGGGGTGACTCTAATGAGATTTATATACAATATTTAAGAGCATAAACAGCAGGGGTAGAGAGGTGGCTCAGTGGGTGGGAGAGTGCTTGTGCAAGGACCCAGTTTTGAACCCCAGCACCACATACACAACCCAATGTTAGAAATTAGATGGAAGAAAAATAAATAATTGACTCTCTTTTACTCTCTCATTTTTAAAAAGATTAAACAGTTGAACAACACATGATTTTCTAATCTTTTAGATAAAAAGCCATCTTATCTTTCACCACAGTTATTGCTTTTACTAACCATAAAGGAACATGTTACTGAAAATAAATAAGTAGTTTCACTTTGTTTTGAGACACAGTGTAAATTGGTGTTTATGATTTTTTAAATATCATTAGTTGAAACCATCTCAACAGCTGCCCTTGAAGATCTGGCTACTGTGAAGCAATGATTCATGCTCAGTTATGAAGCTCAAACACAGTTCATTTACTACCTAAAATATGTCCTTACCAGAGGCTGCTGTATTCAGCTAATTGCCTGGGTAATGGACAGTGGGTGAATAAGGGAGGAGTTCTATTTGCTCTCCTTTTAACGCTATTCAGATTTTTATTTCTCCAAGGCTTGTTCTCTCAATGCTTTGCTTTTAAAATTATTGTGAGTCTTGTTCTCTCATAGAAAAGATACTCAAGGTTTTACTTCCAGATAATCATGTTTCCAGGATTACCATAAGACAAACTCTAGTATATTATTAATCACAAGCTTCTGTTGTGTTGTTCGCATGCATTGGCCACAAAAACAATCCTTAGTTCCAAGTCACTGCAGAGTTATTTTACAGGCTCTAGAGAATTAATGGCAGATTCTGGGAAGGAATTAAAGTATTATATCTTAATAATGCATTCTATTTTTCTTGGTATCTATGGATATGTCATAATAGAAGTGGAAAAGGAAATAGTATACATGTATATATACATATGTATAATATGTATACATATGCCACAAAATTGTATTAATCATTTCTTGCTACTTCAAATAATAAAAATGAATCATTTTAACTGCATATCTGACATAACAGCCAGCACCATCTCAGGAATTCACTTGGTGAATGCAGATAGCCCTACAAATCAGTATGAGATACTGTGGGTTTCATATATTCAACACATAAAATAGATAGCTTCCAATTAAATTATAAACATCTTATTTATACTTCTTGGTATTCCATAAAGTATTTTTAGGTGAGTGTGTGAATTAATCAATTAACAGTTTCTCTTATTTCAAATGCATCTTTGGTTATTTAACTGAGTTTGGGAAGGACTAACAGAGTAAAAATACATACTTAAACATTACTTCATGTGTAAACTGAGTCATGCTAGATGGATTCAGTTTAATAGCTACTGACCTAAAACCTGTGGGGGAAAATAAGAGAAGTGAAATCTGTTCTTTGTAATTCTTTGTTTAATTGAACAGAGCAGAAATACAGAAAAATTACCTAAGAAACTGTATTAAATGTTGTAGAATCTGGTGTTAAATAAGCAGAGCTATGCAGCAGTGCTGATCTTCTGCTATTCCTTGAGAAGGAAGATGTTTACTGTGCTAAAAGTTATAATTTTCAGTTGGTTCCCCTCCCAGGCAGTGTCAGAGGCAGCTTGGATGTTAGAAATTAATTTCCTCTCACCAACCATTGAGAAAACTAAATAACCAAACATTTTCATATGCACATGTGTGCAGACACACACTTATATGCAGCAGAGAGAAGAAATGAATCATGAGTTAAAGAATTAGTTCACTCCATGGTAGCCTAATTACACAATGCAAAGCAAGCCACAATAGAATAGAACCTTTCAAATATGGATTTGTATTACACATCCACTTCTAGCCAGGAATCTAGAATATTTTCTCCCAGATGCTATAGAGCACTTTTGATAAAAAAAAAGAAATAGAAGTAATTTAGTCTCACTTTCCTGCAAGTCATTTTAATCAAGAATTCCTCTTCTGTATTTAATGACACCTAATGTTTCAGAATATAAACATTATCTTTCCTTCTCTCCCTCTCTCTTGATTTCTGCTTTTAGTCATTTAATTAGTAAATTGGCATATTGTACCTATTATTAGAAATATTTTATGTTGGAACAGCAAACACATGGAATGTGTGAACTGAGCAAAATACAAGTGGGTTGTAATGCTTGTAAGATGGAACAAAATTTTAAAAAATTGTAATACAAGGCAAAAGTATGTTACAACTATTTATTCAGTACAACAGAAGTACAAATATACTCAAAGTGCTAGAGGAATGCCTGATTCCTAGCAGGGATATGGAAAAAATGGAAATGGACAATGGATGTGAAATCTGAAAGATGAGCTGTTTATTAGGCAGATTAGAGGTGCTGGCCACTCCAGGTAAGATGAGCATTTCAATATCAATGAATATGACCTGAACTGAAAGCATGGCAGGAAATGAGGCTTTGTGTCACACTAAGTAGTTGCCTTTTTCACTTTTAGCTAATGTAGTAATATGGAATAATTGAAACATAACTAAAAGCAATGGGAAAAATTTTCATTTTAGTAATATAAGTCATGTTCTATAAAAGGTAGATGGAAGATGAAAAAGTACAGAAGACACTCATTATATAAAATATATATGTGTATATATATTAGTGGATATTTTATATATATTTTTATATATCAATGGATAGTTGAGCTTGACTGCAATATCAGGTTTGAACGAACAGACTTGATCCAAGTAGGTTGAACCAAAACAAACAAACAAACAAAAACGTGGGACATGGCCTTTTCCTCATACAAGATGATTGGGAGACTTATTGAAGATTTAGATGGTTTTAATAGCTGGATTGATCTTTAGAGAAATACCTCCCTGGCAAGTCTATGTAGGATTGGTTGGAAAGGTGATAAAAATAGAGAGGAAACTGATGAGGAATCATTTACGATATGTAGAAACATAAAGAGCAAGTGGCAAAGGCAGTGGTTATACAGAAAAGAGAAAAACTCAAAAAAGTATTTCCATAAGAGAATTTTTCATCTGATCACTGTTGTCCACAGTATGAATTTTTGTGAGGGCCATTACTGTAGCCCTCTGTTAGATTATCCTAAGAGACCACAAAGTAATCAACTTACTTTTGCCCCTGTTCTCCTGCAGCCTATTCTCATCCCAGATATTATAGTGAGCCTCTTATAATAAAAATCAGATTATACGTTGGTCTGGTGCTACAAATATTTTCATCTCACTTAGAAGAAAATGAATGTCCTTACAATGGTCTGCAAGGCCAGTACATTCACTGTACCCTTCAGTGTCTCTGGCTGCCAACCCTGTGTCTCCTTCCACATTACATTCTTGTTTTTCCTCAAGTTCATTAGGCATGCTTCCACCTCAGGACCTTTGCACTTACAGTTCCCTCTGCCGACAGCACACTTTCTTCAGATGTTTACCTCCATTGGGTCTTCAAAAATCAAAGCTTTTTTTCTTCTAATACTTTTTGTCTTCTTTCTGTTTAGAATTTCTCACGTATGAATATCTTATATATATAAACATATGTACATATATTTATTAATTTATTTTGCTTATTATTTCTTTCCACAATTGGAATATTAGCTCCTCAAAGGTATGTGCTCTCATCCTTTGTACTCACCATGGTTACCAAAACCCGGGCATAGTGCAACTTTATGAAGTGAATGAAAAAAAGTATTTTAAGTCACAGAGACCTAAGAAGCTTTGAGTTCTTTCACATACTACATATGATATTCCCCTCAAATGTCCGAAAATTAAGAAACAAATTGCTTTGTTGTAAGCGTATTTCTTATAGAAGAGGGTTTTTAAAAATTTTTTTCTTAAAGTAATTGTTTATTGTTATTCTTGAAAATTATATGGTTGATTCTCATGATTTGCAGAAATTATATTTTACATAATTATCATGAATACTGAGTGAATAATAATTATTCATATATACACAGATATATATGTGTGTGTGTGTGTATGTACACATGCATACATATCTCATGTAGATTATAGTCTTAAATCCTAAAGACATTTCATTCTGATAGATTTGCTTTATTTTACAAAAGAAAAAAAAAAGGTTCTGAAATATTAACTGACTTTCCTGAGGCCTCTTCACTAACAGGTGCTGGGGTGGTAATTGAATCTTGTCTAAAGTACTCCAGATCCAGAACTTCTTGAAATTCTTAAAATGTCCCTACCACGTTCATTCTCTGGTTGACTTTGTATGAGAGACAACCAGCATTGTTTTCTTGTACCTCATCTGAGAATATCAGCATCAGCAAGCAAAATTTTCAATGCTGTGGCTATCCCGAAATGACTGCAAAAGCAAGTCAGAAATATTGATTGCGGGGGGGGGGTTACAGAATTTTTTATTCTGAAAGTGAATTGTAAATATTGAATCTTCAAATATGGCATCTGAACAGTGTGCATAGACTGTATTTATATTCATTTATGTAGATATGTCATAAAGATTAGATTCTATGTTCTAGAATATTATATCTCTAACACAAGTGTTGGGTCTTAATGAAAGCCAAGAATAAATTATAGTCCTAGCAAATGCATTAGGCAAGAAAGGGAAATAAAATTTATACACACTAGGAAGGAAAAAATAAAATACTATTCACAGATGACCTGTCCATCTATGTAGGAAATAAAAAAGAATTAAAACAACAACAAAAAAATCTTTTAGAACAAATAAATAATTATAGGAAAGGTGCAGAATATGTGGTTCATTTTAAAAGTTAACCACCAAAACCACAAATAACCCAATTAATAAATGGGCTATGGAACTAAAAAGAAGTTTCTCAATGGAGGAAGTCCAAAAAGCCCAGAAACATATGAGAAAATGCTCTACATCACTAGCAATAAGAGAAATGCAAATCAAAACTTTACTGAGATTTCACCTCACTATGGTTCGAGTGGCAAAAATGAAAAATACAAATAATGACAGGTGCTGGAGGGGTTGTGGGAAAAGAGGAACACTGTTACATTGCTTGTGGGACTGCAAACTGGTACAGCCACTCTGCAAAGCAGTGTGGAGACTCCTCAAAAAATTAGGGCTGGAACCGCCCTTTGACCCAGCAATCCCACTCCTGGGTATCTTTCCAAAAGAGCTAGAATCGGCTTACTACAGAGATACAGCTTCATCAATGTTTATGGCAGCTCAATTTACTATAGCTAAATTATGGAACCAACTCAGATGCCCCTCACTTGATGAATGGATCAAAAAACTGTGGTACATATATACACTGGAGTACTACTCCGCTATTAGAGAAAATGATATTATGGCATTTGCAGCAAAATGGATGGAGATGGAAAAAATTTTGCTAAGTGAAATATCCCAAACTCAGAGACTCAAGGGCCGAATGTTTTCTCTCATTTGTGGATGCTAGAATATAAGCAGAATCAGTACATTAGATGGCTAACCCAACAATTACCTCATCATGTATGAATTCTTACATGATCATGGGGAACTGTGCTAAGATTCCTGGGGGACGTAGGGAGGGGTGAAGGGATGGGGAAAGGGAATAGGAAGGACATCAAGGTGACCAGAAGGAGGTAGTATGGGTGAATCTAACCCAAGGGGAACCTCTGACTTGCAGGAGAAGTCCAATCAACTTGGGTTTTAAGTAAAGCGAAACATGGAACCATGGGGAACCCAAAGTGAGGAAACCAAGGTCGGGCTCCAATATTGGCTTGCTCTGTCATTACACTTTTGTTCTTGATTGTTTGACAATGAACCCCTCCAAGTTGTAAGACCATGTTTATTGAATAAAAATTTAAAAAAAAATAATCACTTTTCTATATGCCAGCATGTTAGAGTTCTATAGAAAATAAGAACTAATAGGATCTAGAGATATAGAGGAACTTTATTAATAGAATTGATTGACATGACTATGGAGGTTAGGAAGTCCCACAGTACACTGCCTGAAAGTTAGAGAATTAGGAGAGTCAATGGTAAAATTAGAGTCCAAAGGTCTGATAATCAGGAGAAGCCACTGGCTTAAGTCCTGAGTCAAAAGACATGAGAATAAAGAGAGCAGGAGGAGGTGGATGGATGTCCCAATTCAAGGAAATAGAAACAGATTCACTCTTCCTGTGCGTCTTTGTTTTATTTAGGCCCTCAATGGGCTGGATGATGCCCACATACTCATGGATCTTCTTCACTAAGTTTATTGATTAAAAATGCTAATTTATTCTGGAAACACCATCATAGACACACCAAGAAATAATGTATTAACAGCTACAAGGGCATTCCTTAACAAAGTCACGTAAACACATAAAACCAACCATCAAAAATCATCCCAATACAGTCAACTGACTGTTCAAACAGGAATAAAGTTAATGGAATTGAATAGAGATTAATGTTTTAATAAAACGGTACTGGAACAATTGGACACTCACATGCAAAAATCTAAATGTAGGCACAGACGTTACACATTTCACGAATTTGATCACGGACCTAAATGTAAAGCACAAAGTATAAAACCCCCTATAAAATAACATGGCAGAAAACCTAAATGACTTTTTAGATTCAATATCTAAGGTATGATCCATGAAAGGTATAATAGGTAAGCTAGACTTCATTAGAATTAAAAATTGTGCTCTATGAAAGACAAAGTCATGAAAATGGGAAAACAAGCCACAGATTGAGATAAAATATTTTCAAAAGACACCTATGCTAAAGGACTATTATCTGAAAAAAAGTAGAAAAACTCAAAAAAAGAATATTTGAAAAAAGGTTAATTTAAAAATGGAGCCAAAGATTTAATATACACCTAACCAAAGAAAATATAAAGGTGGTAAATAAGAATAGGAAAATGCAAACAATATCATCTGTCATCAGGCAAACATAAATTAAACAACACTGAGATACTATTATGCATGTACTAGAATGGCCAAAATTCAGAACACTGGAAATACAAATGATAATGAGTATGACATATGAACAAGACGTTGCACTCATTTCTGGTGGAAATGCAAAGCACTACAGTCACTTTAAGGACAATTTGGGAGTTTCCTATAAATTAAATATATTTTTATCCAAAGGAATTGAATACTTAGGAACACAAAAACCTGAACAAGGATGTTTACAGCAGCCTTATTCATAATTGTCAAAACTTGGAAGCAACTGAAATATCCTTCAGTAAGTGAATGAATAAACAAACATGTGTTATACCCTGACAATGGAATATTATTTTGTGCTTAAAAGAAATGGGTTTTTAGTCCATGAAAAAAAAATAGAGGCAATTTAACTGCTCATTACCAAATGAATGAAACCAATCTGAAAATGTTAATGCTGTTGATTCTAAGTACCTGACATTCTGGTAAAGGCAATGCTACAGAGACAAAGAAAAAGTTCAGTGATTGCCAAGGGATTGAAAAAGGGAAGTGACTACTCAAAGAACAGGATTTTTAGGACAGTGAAAATATATGTAGTACTCCGCAATGCTGGATTTATTTATTTGTTCAAACCCAGGGAATATGCAAAATAAACAGTGACCACCAATATGAACTATGGAATTTGGGTGAGTATTGTATTTCCATGTTCATCAGTGGTGACAGTCTACAATTTGATGAGAGAGGTTGATAATTGGGGAGTCTGCACATGCTGGAGAAGATAGCATGTGGTAAATCTCTAGATCGTCCTTTCACTATTGATGTGAACTTAAACTCCTTTAAAAATAGTACTTAAAAATAGGTATAACTATTATATTATACTTTAAGGTAAATTATATTTGACTGATTTGACTTGTGGTTTGTGGTGCATAAGGAAGAACCAAGAGTAGTAAGTTCTATGATGTTTTATGTGTATTACATGATGTTTTATTATATTTAGTTTCTTAACTCTTCCAAAATATTAACTGTGTAACTAGTCTTCTATGAACTGACCTTAAATTGTTTAATAAATGGTTTTAAAAATCATCTATAACCTTTACTCTTGTTGTCTTTCAAAAATCTGAAGTTACTTACATTATTAATATCCAAAAATTTTTATAATCTCAAATGTAATCTTAAATTGACAGAATTTTTCTTTTGACACTAAAACATACACTAAGTATGTTACAATATATACAAAAATAAATATTTTATTTTATTTTTAATAAGGAGTTGAATTGTTGTATAATCATAAATGCATATAAAGTAACAATGTGATATGCATTTGATCCTAAACCAGAGTACCCCCCCACATAGCAAACACCCCAGTCTCTTGATTCTTCTATATTTTGCCCCTACAACAGATATAAATGTATATATACATACATACGTATATATGCATATACATATATCACTATTATGTATATAATAATGATTTTTCCAGAATTAAATGATTGCATTAATACTATTTGGCTTCTCAGTAAATAAAGCATATGCTACATTGTTAATTGTCTCCCTAGATCCCTCCATATCCTCCCTCCCTATTTCCTCCCCCAACCTTCCCCCTCCACTACATAACTATGGTTCCCTTAGACTGTGTGTTGTTATGCTTTTGTGGGACTAATGCATGAATTTCACAAAGCCTAGGTATTGCTTGAGCCTCCAAAAATGAGGGAAAGCACTTGACCCTTGAGTCTCTGGGTTTGGCTAACTTCACTTAGCATAATTTCTTCCATGCCATCCATTTACCGTCAAAGGCCACAATATCATTGTTTCTAACAGCTGAGTAGAACTCCATTGTATGTATATGTATGTATGTATGTGTATATATACCAGCGCTTTTGGATTCATTCATCCAGTGAGGAACATCTGGGTTGGTTCCATAACTTAGCTATTGTAAGTTGATCTGCTATGAACAATGTAAGCATTGATTTTGCTGTGTCACAGTAATATGTTGATTCTAACTCCTTTGGGAAAATACTCAGAACAGGGATAGCTAGCTTGTACAGTGGATTCCATCCTAATTTCTTTGAGGAATCTCTACATTGCTTTCCAGAGCAACTGGACGAGTCTGCTTCTGCAGTTGCACCACCAGTGTGCTAGTGTTCCTATCTCCCCACAACCCCTCCAGCATATGTTATTGTTTATATTCTTCATCTTTGCCAATCTGGCTGGAGTGAGGTGAAATCTTAATGTAGTTTTGATTTGCATTTTGCTAATTGTTTGTAATTTAGAACACTTTATCATGGCTTACTTGATTTCCTTTGATGAGAAGTTTCTGTTTAGCTCCCTGGCCCCTTTATAGATTGGATTGTTTGAATTTTTGATATTAAGTTTTTTGAGTTCTTTATAAATTTTGGATATTATTCTCCTGTCAGAGGAATCACAGGCCATGAGTATCTCCCATTCCATAGGTTCTCTCTTGACAGTTTTGATCAATGCCTTGTCTGAGCAAAAGCACAAAAGCTTTTTAGTTTAATGGCATCCAACTCATTGATTCTTTTTTTTTTTAAAGAGAGAGGGACAGTGAGAGAGAAGTAGAGAAAGAGAGAATCAACCCCATTCAGTTTTTTATGTGGCCCTCGTTACTCCGAGACCCCACTGTGTACGTGGTGCTGGGGTTCAAACCCGTATACTCACGCATACAAGGCAAGCACCATAACCACCAAGCCACGCTCCAGCCCAATTCATTGATTCTTTTTTTTAATTTTTCAATTTTTTAAAATTTTTGAACAACCATACAAGTTTTTAACAACATAATATAAAATGTGTATAGTTTCTGGATACTAGATTTACCCCCAGGAATGCCCCCCCAATTACCCACCTGTGTCCCTCCCTTCCCTTACCCACAGTATCTCTAAAAAAGTATTAGGTTGTATAACATTACACCTTATCTCATTGATTCTTGACTTTGATTCTTTCTCTTTGGGAGTCTTGTTGAGGCAGTCATTGACTATTCCCATATGGTGGAGTGTTCCTCCTAAATTTCCTTCTAGCAGTTGTATGGTAGTGGTTTAATTCCTAGTTCCTTGATCCATTTCAATTTGATTTTTGTTCAAGATGAGAAGTAAAGATTTAATTTCAACTTTCTGCAAGTGGCTGTCCAGTTTGTCCAGCACTACCTGTTGAATTGGCTATCATTCCTCCATGTTATATTTTGACCACTTTGTCAAAATCAAATGTTTAAAGATTTGTGGGTTGTCTCAGAGTCTTCCATTCTATTCCATTGGTCGTAATGCCTAGTTTGATACCAGTACCCTGCTGTTTTTGTTACTATAGCTCTATAGTATATAGTTTTAGATCTGGTATTGTGCAACCACCTGTTTCATCTTTCTTGCTTAGTAATGTTTTGACAATTCTGGATTTCTTGTTGTGCCAAATTAATTTGCAAATTTCTTTTCCAATGTCTGTAAATAATGATATTGGTATCTTGATGGGGATTGCATTGAATCTGTATAGCACTTTTGTCAGAATGGACATTTAATTATATTAATTCTGCCTAACAATGAACATGGAATGTCATTCTATCTTCAATTTCTTTCTTCAGTGTTTGGTAATTTTCATTGTACAGGTCTTTAGTTCACTTGTTAGATTAACTCCCAAGTATTTTATTCTTTTTGAGGATATTGTGAATGAGACCAATTTCCTGATTTCTTCTGCTCCATTTTTGTTATCATATAGGAAAGATCTTGATTTATGGGTATTGATCTTGTAGCCTGCCACTTTGCTAAATCTGGTTATAAGCTCAAGTAGTTTTCTGGTGGAGTTTTTGGATCTTCCAGATACAGGCTCATGTCATCAGCAAAAAGGGATAGTTTCACTTCCTCTCTTCCTATTCTTACCCCCTTGCTTTCCTTCTCTTTCCTGATTGCTCCAGTGAGATTCTCAAGGACTATACTGAATAAAAGTGGTGAGAGTGGACAGGCTTGTTTTGTTTCCAAGTTTAGTGGATACGCTTTCAGTTTTTCTCCATTTAGTATTATACTAGGTGTGAGTTTGTCATATATGGCCTTTACATAGTTAAGATATGTACATTTGATCCTTATTTTTTCTAGAGTTTTGAGCACAAAAGGGTGCTATATTCTAGACTCCACAAATATGCATAAGAGACAATACATTTATATTAAATTACCACTTTGTGGTGTTTTGTCATAACAGCCCTAGAAAACAAAAGCTATGTCACATTTAAATTTAAAAATTTTAATAAAACACAACCTTAAGAGTTAACTATTATTATACATCTTAATCCTACCACTATAATTTGGATCTTAAATGTTCCCCAAAGACCCATGTGTAGATTACTGAAAGGTAGTAGAGCCTTTAGGAGTGATGGACTAGTAGAAATATCCTAACATTGGGACCATGCCCCTAGAGGGGATATTGGGCCCTCCAGCTCCTTCTTGTTTCTACCTTTTGCTCTCTAGCTACCAAGAGGTGAGCAGATTTCTCCACCATACTGCCATGATATTTTGCTTAACCATGGGCCCAAAGGCAAAATGGCCAAGTAAGCATGGACTAAAACCTCCAAAACTGAGAATCAAAGTATTTCCTCTTTTTAAGGTGATTTTCTCCTATATTTTTTATAGTAACAAAAAGCAAATGCATTTGACTACTAAGAAAAATGGTAAAATGAAATTAAGTGCTGCAATTTTCGGAAGCCACGTTGTAGAATATATTTTGAAAGATTGCATGTATACAATAGCTTTTAATAATTATTTCTTATTACTTATCTTTACTTCCCTAATTTGTCTAGGTTTTCCCTTTTTAATCAATTTGTAATGATGATTTCAATTCATTAACTTCTTGAAAAGAAAAACTGAGGAAGGACAATGAAGGAATTTTCCCTTACAGATTGAATTTTGTCAGCCAATCAAAACTAAAAAGAAATTAAGATAAAGCAACTCTGCCATGAATATCAAAGGTAATCTGAGAAGCTTGTACATTTGCTTATATTTGTTTTTGCACAGAATTTCTGGTATCACTGTATTTCTTGAAACAAGTTATAGTTGTCTCTTTTCTGCTAATGATATTTCATGTTCTTATGGCTGGCTTTGTTTTTCAATGAAAAATCACTCTTTCAGCCTACCAAGAATATTTATGGTGGTTTTCCTGAATCAATCAATGAACTGTTGAACACCAAGAAGGATCCCACTAATATTCCAGATGTCACCAAGAAACTTTCCCAAGAAATGCTATTTTCTTAGAAATAGTTGTCTTCTTTGAAATTTAATATTGCTATAGTTATTCATTTATATACAATAGTATATAAAATAAAGAATTATGCCTTTGTCCATGATTTCTTCATTTTATTATTATTATTATTTCTCTTACCTAGAGTTCTACATTGGTGATGTTTTTAATTGATAAAGATATTCCTTCCTTTTTCCTGAATATTTGCTTCCTTATTTGATATCTTGTCAACAAATTACTGTTTTCCACATCATTTTCTGTTTGGTATTATATTATATGCTCATGGTGATTAATCTAATTTCACATACAGTTATGTAGATTCCATTCTTTTGTCACAGTTTGACACACTGTCCCTGAGTTCTAAATGGTACCACAGTTAATTGTGGCATATATCTCATTCATAAATCTATAATTGAGAAAAAGAGTACAATTATTTTTCAAATGCCCTTTAAAATGTTCTACTCAAATCTTCAAGAATGGATCAGCAATTTTCCTGTGAAATGGAAAATGTTTAGAAGGTCTACACTTGTGTATGCCCAAGGCCAGGGCAGTGGGAACCGCACTTTCAGGGTGCAGATCTGAAGAAGTGACAATGAAATTGATAATTGTCCTGCAGTTTGTCATATACCAAGAGCCTCAATTTTTTTTTGTACCAGAGATTTTTGAACCCAGGGATGCTTAAACACTGAACCACATCCCCAGCTCATTTTTATATTATATTTTGAGACAGGGTCTCATAAAGATGCTTAGGACTTTGCTTAGTTGTTGAGCAAGGCTTTGAATTCACAATTTTCCTGTCTCAGTCCCCTGAGTCACTGGGATTACAGGAGTGCACCACTGCATCAGACCTGAGCCTGGAATTATAAATTATGTTAAGATATTCTACCCTCTGAAAAAGTGTTGGGTCTAAATTCTAAATAATTGTGATTACTGTGGATAAACATAAACACTATTTTTTAAAAAAAATTTGCATATTTTTAGTTGTCCTTTTATCAACATTTCATTCTGCATGGAAATTTATTTGAAGACTTTCTAGTTACACAGTTGGCCTGTGCTACATGCAGATTTTACTAACATATTCCTTTGGAAATTAAGATCAAGCTTTGAGCAAAGCTGTTTTCTCCAACTCCCATGGAGGAACACATTCCTCTACTTATGTAGCCATTTTGAAATAAACAATGATAGAGCAGTCATTACAAAGACAGAGAGAAAGAAGATAAGCTACTGAAATCATGTCATTTTGTGTGAGCACTCATATTTTTTGTTCAAAACTTAAAGGGTTGAAACAAAATGAAAACCATGAGATACATACTGTTTGTCAATTGAACATTTTAGTTCACACATAAAATACTTGAATATGAATAATGCTTTAAAATTAGAATATCATCCTCTTTCGTAGTTAATTGTTGTTTAAAAAGTGAAGAACTTGTCAAAAACTGATGATTACTACTAGTTACATAGGAAAACTATTGAAAACAATTTTCTCATATAAAGAAAACATCAGATATTGAGTGTCAGATAATGAGATATACCACTCACTGGATAGTCTTAGTCTTCATTCTTCTCAAACAGAAGTGGAAGACACTCTTAGATCTAAAATTGTATGTGGAATGACCCCCCAAAGTGGCCAATTATACTTTTATACCTTCAAGAAATCAGCTTACTGTGTTTAAATTAATTCTATGCAAATATTATTAACTTAGTGCAAGTTTAAGACACAGAAGCAACGACTTTCAGCTCCTTTCCAGAGATAAGCATCAAACAAGGGTCCCTCTCTCCAAACCCCAAAGAGCTTATAGCCCAGAAAAAGGATTGGCAAATTGAGGCATGTTTTTTAGAATATAATTGGAATATATGATGCTCATTTATTTATATTTTGTCTGTGGCTTCTGTTTGCAATGATAGAAATGAGTGTTTATAGCAAAGATTCTATGTTCTAAAAAGTGTAAAATAATTACTATTCAGCATTTTATAGGAAGATTTTGCTAACCTTTGGCTTAAGAAGGATAAGCATTTAATAAATTTATAAATTTATAATTATAAACTTTGGAAGAGTCACAAAAAGAAAAGTGCAGAATAGCATGGAAACTTATTTTTTAAAGGATTAATTTTTAAGGTTAAGGAAATAAGAATAAAAAAATCTAGTATATTCATAATTTCTTGAGATAGGAGGGTCAGAAGAGGGTAGTAAATGCAGGACAACAGGCATAAGAAATTCCAAATGCTGAGCAGTGCTCTAGAAAGTAACTATCTATCATAAGGAACTTTCTGAGTGGAAAAGAGGCTTAAGCTTTTGCATTAGGTAAACAGAAATAGAAATGCAGACAACAGAGGACCCTGATCCCTGAAGAGGAAATGCAGCACGAGGAGAAAGTTACCAAGCTCATGCTCCATTTGCATTAAGATGATTATTGCATCAAACTGCTTAAAATGAAATGGGTCAGATGGGCCTGTTTTTAAAATAAGTCATAATAAGATTTATGACCAGTAAAATGATATAGAGTTTAAGAAGTCCATTGTGGAGAAAAAAAAATTAATGTAGTCCTTGCAGTAGAGGCTAAAATGGGGACTATT
The DNA here is from genome assembly GCA_004027875.1 of Aplodontia rufa. Classification (NCBI taxonomy): domain Eukaryota; kingdom Metazoa; phylum Chordata; class Mammalia; order Rodentia; family Aplodontiidae; genus Aplodontia; species Aplodontia rufa. The sequence continues at coordinate 34,804 of PVKS010009946.1, forward strand.
GTGTAAATCATTAATGGAAGCTATCCTTTCAAGTGGAACCTGTTTGGAAGTGAAGGAACCAACTTGCATAAGGAAAGAAGTTATGCAAGGATTTGGGTGCAGATCAAGTCGATTTTCAGCCTGGTTTCATAGGGAGTTCTGAAGCCTGTTATAGAGTTGCCTCACCTGAGACATGGGAACATAACTTTCAAGCAACCCTGGATATGAAAATTCCCATAAAGGGCAATTCTTCAGAGAAAGTGGAAGCTCTGAGACCTTAGATGCTTCTTAGAGATGTACGGTGACCCAGCAAAGAAGATCATGGTGGGGGAGGGCAGCAGTAGCACCAATAAGTAGGATGGTGCATTAGTCAGTTGTCACTGTGACCAAACCTAAATGGAGAAAAGGTTTATTCTGTTTCAGTTTCAGAAGTCTCAGTTCTCCATTGTGATGAGGTGGATAATTATTATAAGAGTGTGTGTTGAAGGAGGATGGCTTACTTCACAGCAGCCAGAAAAAAAAGAGTGAGAGGGGAAAGGCCTGTGGGTCTAATAACCACTTCAAGAACACATCCTGGATGACCTCACTTCCTCTCCGTAGGCCACACTTCTTAAAGATTCCACCACCTCTCCCAAAATACCATGGACTGTGACCCAAGACTGTGGCACTTTGGTGTTTGGGGGACATTCCAGATCCAAGTTATCAGATGGGGGGGGGGCTTTAAGAGTACTCTTATCCCTTAGAAGATTATTGATTGCATCAAATTCTCAGCATAGTAATTCTTTATTTTAGTCATTTTAACATTGCTTTTGACCAAAATACCTAACAGGAACAATGGAAAGAAGGGAATTTTTACTTGGGACTCATAGTTTCTAAGATCTTAGTCCACAGGTAGTTGACTCCATTGCTCTGGGCCCAAGTGAGGCAGAACATCATATGCCAAAGGAGTAGAGGAAAGCAGCTTACCTCAATGTGGCCAGGAAATAGAGAGAAAGAAAGGGTAAATGGCCACAGGGAAGATGAACCCTTCTAGGGCACAGTGACTCTAGTTATGTCCCACTTGTCCATAGTGACCTCCTCGTTCATCCATTCAAATTAGGATGGACTCATTAGGTGATAGCTCTTATAATCTAGTGTTTTCACCTCATAATATCCCTGTATTAATATAGGAGCTTTGAGGGAACATTTCATATCCAAACCATAATAATCCTCAACTCTTTGAAGATATGGACATTTTACTCATCCCTCTGCGTGTGTGTGAGTGCATTTGTCTATATGTGTGTACCTGTGTTTTCTATACCTAGCATAGTGCTCAGAAGAAATTAAAACAAATTAACAAAAGTAAATAGGAATGAAAGTGAAAGTAAATTGCTTTTAAATTTCACTAGATATCTAGTAACTTGCAAGTTGCTCTTAAAGAATCAAACTATGACACCATGGTGGAATAGAAAAAGTTCTCCTCCTCAATACTCTCCTGTATAAGAATATACAAGAGGTCAACAGAAACTATGTGATTCCAGGGAAGAAAGTGAAAATTTGGAACTGATGTATCTGGTGAAAGAATTTAGAGAGAAAGAAAATTTCCAATAATCTACTTTCAGCAATTGTCAAACAACCACTTGAAGATTCCATCCCTATAGTTTTAAGATATGACTGAATGAAAGTGTTGCTTAATTATCTTCTACCAAGAGACAGCTTGTTCTCTGAGTTATCTTGCTAATGTAATGCTTGACTGCTCACTTTATAGGAAATGGACTCCTTTGTCACTAAAAGGGTTTTGAATATGATAGAATCCTTGGGCATCTAGCCTCTCCTACCTCTCTTCAAACAGTATTAGAAAATTGGTTGATATATTCCAAAAGGAAACAAAAAGACAGAAATTTTAAAGAAAACAGATAATTATCTGGAAGTGGGGGAAAAGTGATGAAAAAGGAGATTTGGAAGTAGTATAGAAAACTTGTAACTAAAAATTGAAGGGTTTGGATCAAAGTATTGTTTGTAGATTCCTTTTTCCATATCGTTGGTTAATTGTACTATGTAGCTTCCTGGAATATTGATTTCACATATTTTCTTCATAAAGAAAGTTTTAATAATTTAGTTAGTTAGGTAAGCACAAGGCAGTTCTTTTTGTTTAAGACCCAGGGATCATTTTGAAATGGATAGTGGATATGTATTTCTCTTTTGAATTCAAATTGTGGGAGACTTTTTTTTAAAATTTCAATTCTTATTTCCTAACTTCTATTATTGATAAAATTTTTTTATCATTAGAATTTTCATCAATCTGAAAAACAATGTTGCCTTTCTACTGTGCTCTATGTGTCAAATTCCAAATTTAGGGAGAAATGTTCTAATGGAAAAAAGGGAATCACATTAAGACCATAACATAAAGCATGTAATTAATAATTCAAATGGTTTAGCAGTTGATGAAAGAGACAGAGCAGGTGCTATGGAATGATCATGCAAGGCTTTCTAGAGATAATGGACTTATTCAGAATCTTGAAATGCTGATCTCATTTTCATTTATAAATACGATTTGTTCTAAATGGTGCTGGGAAAACTGGAAATCCATATGTAATAAAATGAATCTCAATCTCTATCTTTCACCCTGCACAAAACTCAAAGTGTATCAAAGACCTAGGAATTAGACCAGAAACTCTGCACATACTAGAAGTAAAGGTAGGCCAACATTCCGATGCATTGATTCCAGAATAGACTTCCTAAACAAGTCCCCCAAAGCATAATAAATAAAAGAAAAAATAAAAAAATGGTATGGCATCAAATTAGAAAGCATCCTCATAGCACAGGAAGCAATTAAGAATGTGAAGAAAGAACCTACAGAATGGGAAAAATCTTTACCCTATGCACCACAGACAGAGAATTAATATACAAGACATAGAAAGAACTGAAAAAAAAATTTAACATCATAAAAACAAATACCCCAATTGATAAATGGGCAAAAGAACCGAACAGACACTTCTCAAATGAAGAAATACAAATGGTCAACAAATACATGAAAAAATGCTCAACATTTCTAGCAATTAGAATAACAGAAATTAAAACTATGCTGAAATTCCACCTTACTCCAATTACAATGGCAATAGTCAACAATGTTGGCAGAAATGTGTGGAAAAGGGTACATTGTTGGAGGAACTGCAAACTGGTATGTCCACTCTGGAAAACAGTTTGGAGACACCTCAAAAAACTTGGAATGGATCCACCATTTAACCCAGCTATCCCAGTCCACGAGGACCCCAAGGACCTAAAAGCAGCATACTACAGAAATACAACCACATCAATGTTCATAGCCACTCGATTCACAATAGCTAAATTATGGAACCAACTAAGGTGCCCTTCAACCGAAGAATGGAAAAAGAAATTGTGACATATACACACAATGGAGTATTATTCAGCTACAAGGATGAATGACATGTCATTTGATGGCAGTGGGATGAACCTGGATGATATCATGTTAAGTGAAATAAGCCAGTCTGAACAAACTGAAGGTCAAATATTCTTTCTGATATGTGGAAGCTAACCTGAAATAAGGAAAAGAAAAGAGGAATACTCAAAGGGGAAGGAAATAGAGGAAGGAGGAATGGAATAGGAAAAGTTAATGGAAGGGATCAGACTTTACTTGCTCATATTCAAATATGAGCACAACATAGTGAACTTCATCAATACATAAATCAATTAGTCACTTAAAAAGGAGGGAAAAGCCATTTGGTAAACAACAGAAAGACCAGTAGAAGGAAGAAAAAGGGGCGTGGGGGAAAAACTGGGGGCTGAATAAGAATAAGCCCATGTAGTGTTTAAAAAACACTATCTAGTACTAAGTAATTGGTTTACTTTGTCTTTGAAGCAAATGGCATAAATTTCATTTTCAGGACTCTAAAGGTCATAAATAATTCTGCAAACAGTTCTTTTTTTTTCTTCATGTAATTTTCACCTCCCACCATATTCTTTGGTGTTTCAATGTTTGCATTTTATTATTTTATTCTTATTTATTTTCCTGATGATCCCTTCTTCTGCTATGTCTGTTTTATTATGAAACACTTCCACTGGATTATTTATCTGTAATTTTTTCCAGTTCTAGACCTTTTATTTAGCACTATCTCATAGCTTCTTGTTCTGTGTGAAATTCTTCACTTTCACAATTTTACCTATAGTTTGCAGTTTTATAAAGTTTGCTGTACATCTGGTCAACTATTATTATTTATGAAAATGAAGAGATATAATTTGAGGCTCCAAAAGATATTTTCTCCCTCTAACCCTTACTTTTCCTTTTGCTGGCATTAGGTAAGAACAGAGGATTTTTAAATCCAGTCAGAAAATGAGTTTGTTTGAGACTGGTTTTAGGTGTACAAGCCACTTCTCCCTCATTCCAAACAGTAGCTTTTTGAGCATGTTTGTTGAAAGTCCAGTGTGTTCTCCACTACCATTTTCCCTTAAGGACAACTGCTTTGGGACCATAATTACATGTGGAAAATCCCGTCAAAACAATACCTAGATTAGTGTTTGATTGGTATTACAGAACTGCAAGAAGATGAACTGGGGCCAGCAATCTTGGAGACTTAGAATTTTCCCTATGACAATGTCATTTGGCCACACAACTTTATGTAACAACAAAAGGTTCTTTGGCACAGTGGCTAGTTAGAGAATTTATGCAGTCATAAATGGACATAACCTCTAACTATTTATTATAACCAACTAAATCAAATGAAATAAATCCAAGTTTAAGTTTCCCTTAACTAAGTTCTAAAAATGGAGTTTGCTGCTGTGATACCATCCCACTTGAGAGAAAGCATGAGAGGAGAGTTATAGAGCTAGTGCTCTTAATAATTAGTGTTGCAGTATCTTATTTTACAAATTTTACCAGGCTAAAAATTCATGTGAAAACATAGGCCTTTCTTAGATCTAGAAGAAACCAGATAACTGGGGCCCTGCGATGACAAAGGGGAATTCTCAGAGTAAACAACTATACAAATGTCCTACAAGGTACTTTGTACTCTCGGTGAGGAATTCAGTTCTTTGTTGTGATGACCAGCAATCTGACTCAGTATCCAAAGTGAACAAACTATCAATATCCTAAGGAGGGTCAGTGTATTGGAGGGTGCTTTAGACATGGAAGAAATATTTTATACTGTGGAACCACCACATGACAGAGTGAAATATGTGTTTTTATGTGGTCACAGAGGTTTGGAATAGGGCTTTAGTTAGAGACTGCATATCCTGGGAGGCTGCACCTTCCCTACGGATCCTTCTACCTTTCCCCCTTCTTCTTGCCTCTGTTTCCCAGCTGCCATGAACTGAGCAGCATTCCTCTGCCACACTTTTCTGCCATGATGTGCTACATCTCATCTTGAATCCAGAGCAATGGAGTTGGCAACTTATGGACTGAGACCTCTGAAACCATGAATCAAAAATTAATTTCTTTCCCCTAAGTTGGTTTTTATTTTTTTATTTATTTGGGTTTTTTCCCCCAGATATTTTGGTCACAGCAGTGAAACACTGAATAAAACAGTAGGAGTTCAGGACCAATCACAGATCCTGAAAACTAAGATTTGAATAGGGAAATTTATACAAAAACTCATCACATCAGCCTAGAAATGTGTGAAAGGTTAGGCAACAAATACTTTGTGGTACAGGTACTCAGGGCATTCAGCACTTGAATAAGAGTGTGGCAAGAGTATTTACTTGTGGCTTCCCTGGTGGGCCTGAATTCTTGGGAACACTCTTTCAGAATTTGTGTCAGAACTATGTATCATGTCCTCATTCTGCTCTCATGTTTGCATTGCTGAAAATATCTTGAAGGAAGTCAGGGAAAGAGGATTACGTATTTTAAAGAAATCTTTTCATGAAAATAAGAGACATGGGTGATAGGTGGATTCCATGCACTGGAATAAAGTGTCTGTTATTTTTAGGTTCAGATTTTCTGAGTTGCTGAACCTAAAAATTACATTTTCCCCTTACTTGCCTGGTTAAAAATCACAGATTTGTGTATGTGTGTATGAAGGGAGAGCGGTACTAGACAATGGACCCAGGAGTGCTCTACTACTGAGCAATATCCCCAGATCTTTCTTTCTTCTTCTATATATATATATAAATTTTTAAATTTGATACAGGGTTTCACTAAGTTTCCAAGGCTGGCCTTGAACCTGCGATCCTCCAGCCTTAGCCTCCCAAGTAATAAGGAGTACAGTGAGGTGTCACACTGCACCTGGAAAAATCACAGATTTTTAATAAACTGGTTAAGTACACTGGATTATTATGCATTCAGAAGTACTGATAAAAGAGGCATATATTCAGGAGTATGCCCATGGTATCCTGAAGCAAGAAAGAAACACATTGGTTTTAAGGGCAAAAAGCTAGTGGTATTTATTGAAGGTATAAGAATGGGAGAAAGCCTTCTGTGCAAATAGTGATAGTTGCGTAAAGAAGAGTGGTTATAATAAAATAAATTAATAAAATCCTGTAGAGTATAATAATGGAAAACAAAATAATATAAAAGAGTGGGAGAGATTTTCACAGAACCATTTCTCTAAGCATTATTTCTTTACTCTTTGGTGTCGATTCTGTAGATTAGATACTGCCAAACCAGGAAAGAAAAAAATCATAGTTGAATTACTGGAAAGACTTCATAAATCCTTCTGCTTCTATCCCATTTTACAGATGAAGAGATCGAGGGCCATAGAGGTAAATGGGCCTGCTAAGTGTCACAGCTGCCTGCCTACAATTGAAATGTTATTAGCACTAGAAGATATGCTCTTTCGACTCCAATTACTCAGGAGTTTCTTCCTGGAATTCCTCACATTCAAGAGTTAATTCCCAATTATATGGGCAATGGATAAAAAATCTCAGTGGCTACTGGATTTTTGGTTTAGAAATTTCCCTAAATCCAGTCTTCATTTCTGGCTGTAATTCACTAGTTTCTTTCATTACCTATCTGCCTTTGCTTTGTACCACAATGCATGCTTGTTTGTCTAAAGCTACCAATACTTAATTTTGTTGGCACAGTTCAGGATATAGTATCTCAGTTTATGCGGCTCTCCTTTGCACTGGACCTTTAGGATACAGTATTTTGGATATGATCCCAGCTCTGAGTGCTCTTATCTTTGGTATCTATTTCTTGGAGAATTTTTAGATAATCGGTGTCCCATCCCCACATTGACTTTGACAGATGTGTTCTGTACTGAAGCAAAGATTAAAATCAACCAAAAATGTCTTTCTCCTGAATACTAGATTTTCACTCGTCTAATATAGGAAACTCTGTAACGCTTCTGTTATTAAAAATAGTTGCTGTTGACTTACAAAAATCACCAGTTAAACTTAGCCTATTGTTTTTTAGAACACTTCGGAAGTGACTTGTGTGTGTAAGTGGTTTTGTGTAGAATTTCTCAATATTGGGCACGATTGGCATTTGGGACAGCATAATTGTTGAGAGGCACAGCTTGTGCTTAGCAGTATCTTGGTCTCTATCCTCTAATGCCAGCAACAATCTACCCAGTTATGATAATAAGAAATGTCTCTAGATTGTTAAATGGCCTACGGGCATAAAAGTGCCCCCAACAGAACTGCTGGTATACAGCAGCACATACTAGGAAACTCAAAATAACCACCTATGTTTTCATAATTTTCAATTTTTTATTGAGGTAAAATTTATAAAGTGACATACACATCTTCAGAATATAGTTTGAGTGTTTGATAAATGCATATAGAAATATAACCAAAGTTTCATTCAAGACATAATGTCAACAACTCAGAAACTTCCCTCACGTTCCATGCCCATCTGTTTCTATCATTCATACTTAAGCACTCCTCTGATTTCTATCACCAGATGTTATTTTTGCCTATTTCAAGTTTCTTCTAAAATCCTTTTGTTTCGGGGGCTGGAGCAGTTGCTCAGCAGTTATTGCACTTCCTGGCATGTGCAAGTACGCAAGTTCAAATACCAGCCCCACATACACAATGAAGTGTCTGAGGAATAAAGTCATGTGAAAAACTAAAGAAAAATTGCTTTTATCTTTCTCTCACTGTCCCCTTTCTTTCAAAAATATCCTTTTGGTTTTAGCTCTAATATTTTAACCTATGACACATATCAAATCAATCTCAGTATCACATGAGATAAAGACAGAGGTTCATTTTCCCCTTTTTTTGTTAAGTTGTTTCAGCAACATTTATGAAAAGACATTTGCCTTTCCATTGAATATGGTACCTTTGTAGGAAGTATATTGACTCCATCCCAGGATTTTCTATTCTATTCATAGCTGTTGATAAAACCATTCGATAAATTTTTCATCTCAGATATTTTAATTAATTTTCATTTTCAAAATTTTATTATCAATTCTTTTTAAAAATTATTTTTTTGAAATTTCCCATCTCACTATTATGTCTATTTTTTCCTTAATAATCCTGAATAGTTTTATGTTTGTTTTGAAAATGTTAATTCCACTAAGTCATTTTGCATTCTTCTTCTATTGATTATATTTTCCCCCTGCTTATGGTTTATATTTTTACTACATTTTTATATTTAGTAATTTTATTGTATGGTAGGCATCTTATGATACTACCTTGCTGTAATAAGCTATATTGATTTCCTTTTTAATTATGTTGGATTTTATTGTTGCAAGTGTTAAATTTCCAGTGGATGTTTGATCTGGTCAGGTTTGTTTTTAGGGGAGGGTATATTTTGGATGTTTTTTCCATAATCTCAGGACTTGGTCTTAATATGGAGCATGATATGGACTCCTATAGGGCCTTATCTGGTATCTCAACCAATTGTTCAAGCTATTTAGTGGCATCTTTCCAGTCTTGTTAAATCAGCATAAACTCTCTGACCACTGCATGATTTTTTTATATCTCCTTAACTCTTAAACATGTAGTAAGTACTCTTTCCTTTATCTTACTGAAGGAGTAAGGGAAACTGCCTAATTTTCCAACAAGAATTAATGGATCCTCCATGCAGATTATCTAATTGCCAATACCATAATTTATAAATTCCAGCCACTCCAGCAGTTCCCAAATTTAACTTGCATTTCCTCAGATTTCAAGGGACAATTATGGATTCACTTCAAATTATTTTCTATTAATTGTTTTAAGTTCTCAATGACCAATTTCTGAAAATACTTGCTTCACATAATTTGTCTTATTCTATGATTATTTATACCAAAGAAGAAATCAAGTAATAATTTATCTGGACGGATATGAAAATTCCCTTATCTATAAAAAATCTGTTCATTTATTATAAAAATAGCATACATTTATTTTAAAATAATTGAAAACTATAGAAAAATATAAATATTGTGATTAAAATGTCTATGGATATACCACTGAGAAAATAACAGTCAATATTTTGTAATATTCACTTAATTTTTCTATTTTATCTTTCTTTTTGAAAATCATAAAACAGTTTGTGTCTCTAAGACTTTTAGTCATGGTTAGTGTTTCTTTATATTCAAATTTAATGCAATCTTATTGACTCAGAATAGAAGCCAACCATTGTTTTTGCCTGAACAATTTTCTACTTCTAGTTATGATATTTAAATTTTTGTTTTAGCAATTATCTCAATGATTTGTATCTTAGTGGAACTGTCACTTATGTAGCTTAGTACTGCCTTGGCCAAAAAATGAGCTATTGACCTGAGTTTGATCACTCAGTCTCTTTCTCCTGGGAAAGAGGACAGAAAGTGATAAGGACAGAAAATTGTTGGCACAGATTCATATTATCAGAGCATAAACTACAGTGTTGGTTAGTTTCTGCTGTATGGATCCTAGACCTGCTCCTTTTTAATGTTTGCTATTCTTTTTTCTCCTCTGATTCCATTATTTTTACTATGCTTTTATAATAAAACTATTTCTGCCTTATTTTAGATACTCATTGCCTGTGTCCTGCAAACAAAAAACTTTAATACAAAAATAAATCATGGAATGGGAAATAGGCTTTCACAAAACTATGGAATTGATTACTGGACTGAGACTAGGTGAAAAGTCCAGTCTGAAATGATAAAGCAAAAGGAAGGATACTTCTTATGGCATAGAATAATGAAATGATACAAGAGAATAGTGAACTAGAGGCATGTGAATTTTTTTCCAAGGTCTAGAATAAAGTTCACAGACTTTGAAGATGCATTTAAAAATACTGAAAAAATTTATTAGGTTTTATGACCCTACATTAAGGTCAGTAAACAACAATAAAAAATTAATACAACATCTCTCTTTTTTCCTAACACAGAATTGACGTTAAGATTAAGTGGATCAACTCATAGCACTAAAGCAATACCATGTATGTAGCAATTACTTCACATTTGTTAGATCACTATTGAAAAAAATTAAACTAAGATACAAAAAAATTAGGAGTCATAAATCGCTAATACAGACAGCTGTTACTAAGATGCTGGCTGTAAAATATTTGAATGAATGAATAAGCAATTTCTCCTTTTAAAATATATTGGTGTATTGATTTACATTTTTGAAAACGGAACTAATTAATGTGCTTAAAAGTCAATTCTTCTTTCACCACTGTTTATTTTTAAGATAAAAGGCAGATTTAGAACTTCACTTTCAGAGGAAATGAAAGATGATGGCATCTAACCTTAAAAGACCACCATACCTTGGTTATCCTTGACCTTGGACTCTATGTCTGTGTTTACAGAAGAGGAGAAATGGTTCTCTCCTCACCATGAGTTATTACCATAGTTGTTATTAACAACACGCTCTCCCCTTCCCAAAGTTCTAAGAAAGGAAACTCTCTATGTCTTTATAAATGAACACAAAGGATTTTCTTTCTTTAAAAGCATAACATTAGTTTAAAAAGTTCACTATCTCAGAAATCAAATTAATACAACATTAAGTGTCCTTATATGTTAATATTTATAAAATAATTATTCTTTTAAAAAGCACTATTTTCTCTTATTAGATACTGCATAATTTTTAGGTAATATCTGCAATAAAATACTAAAGTAGTATTCTTTATGCAAATTAAATAACTTTTTATTCAATGATTTTATATAATGTCCTACTGACATTTGGAATTTGAATTTGAAATCCCATGTTATTGCTTGTTCCATAAATTTTGGTTATAAAATAATATGAAAGATTAAACATTCACTGCAAATCTCAAAAAGCTATGAGAAGAAAGAAACTCCAAAATGCAATGTTTGATGGTGGCTTAGTGAAGCAGGAATTTCAGTTTTCCTTTTATTTTTTTGCTTTCTTTTGCCAGAAAAATCCTGCTAAAATTTCCCACATTTAGAAAAACAAGCAAAGGAGACATGTGTAATTAGTAGTCAATTTTGATATAATTTAAAAGCACTATTGAGTTAGGTGAAGTCCTATGAAATACAGTATACATCCCTTTAATGGAGTTTGTGTTAAAATGTTCCAATTTCATTTATTTGATATTTATCTGACATTAAAAATAATCTGAAATGTAGTGAATTATATTATAGACAATACAGTCATGAGATAATTTTATGAATGTATATTCTTGATCTCTCCTAAATGATTTTAATACAACCTTTTGTCAGTCTACAAAAATATCCTATGAGTCATACTGATAAAACCCATAAAAATCTAAAAATTTCATAAAGTACCAAACCTAAACTGAATTGAATTATTCTGAAGCATTTAGAAATATGGGTTTCATGTTTGAATGGGATTGGACTTATTAAAAACATTTATTTCAGAATTTAATCAAATCATTTCTTTATATAATATTGCTTATATATAGCATTTTACAGAAGAAGCTTCCATCTTCATAAACATAATATTAAGCTATTTCGATGAATAAGATGTCATCAACTATGATAGTCTAAAAGTTGCTTTTCAAAATAAATGCATCTAAATTTCTTTTTGGACCAGACAAGGTAAAAATGACTACAATGTTAGTCATCATTGACAATTAGAGTCAATGATGAAAATACTGAACTCTAGCCTTAATATAAGATTTTGGTCTTGTCTTCCTTCTCAATCTGATGATGACTAGATAATATTCAATGTTCTTTTCAGTTTTCCTGCCTCATAGGCTGTTTAAATGACACTTGGTTTCTGTGGTGTAAAAGATGCAATTTAACTCATGTGTTAACCAGACTCTAAGCTGGAACCAATGAATCACACCTCCCTCCCAGTGTTCACACCTTTGTGATACGCCCTCCCACATCATACCTTGGTCTGTGTGATCAAGGGGGTTGGCAAAATTGGTATCACTTCCTAGATTAGATTATAAATCATTGTGGCTTCTTTCCTTAGCGTGCTTTCTGGCTTTCCTTCTAGGATTGCCCACCCAGAGAGAAGTGAACTATGATGTCATCAGTCCAAGGAATAGGCCCAGATGGAAAGTAAAATTTCCTACCAACAGCTACGTGAGTGATTTTAGAACATGATCTTCCAGCCCTAGAGGACTGCAGTCCTAGTTGGTTGATTACAGTCTCAAGAGAGAGATTCTGAGCCATCAACATCTAATTAATCCATTCCCAGATTCCTGACCTTCAGAAAAGGTATGAAGTAATAGATGTTTATTATTTAAAATGTTTATATTTTGGGAGAATTTGTTAAACAGAAATAGGTAAGAATCAATTCATGAAGAAAAAAACAAGGAAACAAATTTCATACCCTTCACAGCAAACCAGGATCAGTGAATTAGTGTGGATAATTAAATGGCTTCGGCCCCAGGAGCAAATCAGTCTGCTCTAAAAAGGAAATCTGTTTCTCATACAGATGTTGGTAACCATACATATAATGGTAGCTGAAGAGCATTATTCATCTCAGGAAACAACTCCTCTGGGAAATCCTTGCTGAGTTTCCCGTGCTTCCTGGCCCCACTGTGTACACATTTATCTTAGATACATTTTACTTATTCTGTTTTCCTCTTCATTTTAAAATTATAATTTAAAGAGGGTACAGACTTTCTTTTAAATTTCTACAGCATCATAACTCAAAGAAACTTCTCATATATAAAAGTTACTTAATATACATTCAAAATATATGTTTGAATTTTATACCTTAGGTATAACGAGATCCAAACAAGAAGTACAATAGTTTCAAATAAAATGTTGTCAAAGAACAGCTTGGAGCAGAAGAAAGTGGGCCATCCTAGAGGGTATTTTTCTAGACTCAACATGTGTTTACAGTCACATCCCCAGATGGCAAGTCTCCCTGCTCTGGAGCGTCCTAAATACAAGCTGACAAAACCTACTTCCTCTTTCCTGCTTTTCTTGCACTACTAGTATTCTCTTGATTTGGTTACTTGGCCATATCTCTGATTCAAGAATACATCTAAACAAGCCCTTTAATACGAATGCATATTTTATAGGGAAATACAATGGAAGCAGAATTATATCCATTCTTAGCTGGCCTGTCAAGCAGTGTTGATGTGAACCATTAATAAATCTTTTTTGCTTTTCACTCTTGAACATCAAATGTACATCTATGGTCAGATACCTTGGTGTATGAAAATGTAAAGCAGCTACACCAGACAATGGAACCATCACCATCATTCTCCATATTTAACAAAAATTTGACTGAACATTTTCCTTGCTTTTATAATGAAAAGACAGATCAAAATAAAGTTTTCTATTATTTATTTAAGAAAAACAAGATCTAATAAATTCTTTGATGTGTTCTTAGTGAGTGCTATGGTTTGAATGTGTCCTGTCTGCCCAAGATTCCTATGTTGGAAGATTGCCCTGCCCACCCCACTCCACCCCTGTGTGGTAATGGTAAGAGGTGGCAAGATTGTTTTAGTCAGGTTTTTCTTCACTGCAACCAAAAAAACCTGACAAGCACAATTTTAGTGGAGGAAACATTTATTTGGGTATCACAGTTTCAGAGGTCTCGGTCCATAGACAGCTGGCTCCATTCCTAGGGGCTCAATGTGAGGCTGAACATTATGGCAGAAGAGTGTGGCAGAAGGACGTGGTTCACAGCATCATACCAGGAAGCAATGAGTGAGTTCTGCTTAACAAGGGCAAAATATATATCTCAAAGGCATACCCTTATGAACCTACCTTCTCCAGTTGTACCCTACCCACTTTCAGATACCACTCAGCCTATCTCTAGCAGAGAATCAATTCACTGATTGGGTTAAGGCTCTTATGACTCAATCATTTCATCTCTAAACTTTCTTGCATTGTCTCACACACAAGCTTCTGAGGCACACCTAAAATCTAAACCATAGCAGAGATCTTTAAGAGGAGAGGCCTAGCTGGAGATTGTTAGGTCTTGCTGGGGACACTGATCTTAGAAGAGATTAGGTAGTTTTCACGGGGCCCAAGTTGTCCTTCAGAGAGTGAGTTATTATGAAACAATGGCTTCCTGTCTTGCTGTGTGTTCTCTCCCTCTCACATGCACTCCTGCCATCAAGCCATCTGCCAGGTGATCCTCACCATGCTGATGTCATGTTTTTGAAAGTCCAGATTTGTGAGCTAATTCCTTTTTTTTTTTTAAAGCAAAATCCCAGACTCATGTGTTTTGTTATAGTAATACAGTAGATTACTCATCCTGAGTAGATGAAGTGGTAATCTGGCCATGGATTCCAGATTGGCTCACCACTGACTATTTTCAAGGCTGGATCTTAATATCTATTTGATGTAATAATTGGTAAAATACTTAGATTTAAAAATCTACTGCTTCTTTTTCCTGAAGAATTGTAGTTTCTTTACATAAACTAAAGAGAGAAAGTTTGTGTTGAATTCCAGTGAATGGTTGACTTATATGTTGAATATAAAAACTGCACATATGATTTATGTCATTAATTGAATAATCATTTCAGCTGCCATAATATTCCTTCCCAGGCAGCTAATGTGGCAGTGATGATTTCTAAGAGACACTAATGCTAGAAACCTCTAGCCACATGTGCAAATAATTTCATGTATCATGGCACTCAAATGATTGACTCAGAGAAGCTCACAACTTCAATGACTTCTGCAGTAGACTTTTTAGACAGTAATTTTTAGAAAGCATAAAGATCAATTAAGGTGAAAAACTAACCACACCAGTGTTATAGTTTTAATATAATGTGCTCTGTATACCAAACAATGATGACAATCCTAAATTACTTCACGTGAAGATAAGATCATTAACAAGTATCATATTTTTTGTTTTATATGATATCTAAAATTGCATTGGAAGAATATATCACTCGTTATAAAAGAATGAAGGAAGACAGGAAAGTACCTAGAAATTATTTTCCAGTTATTTCAGACTCATTGACTTGATATGTATAAAATTTTCTTTCTAATCAATTAATTGAATGTGACATGGATAAACATTTAGCTAAAATTAGAATGAATGATTTGTTAAAGAAAAATATAAATAGAAAAGCAAATTAGTTTAGTATTTCTAAATTAAAAGTCAGAATTGTTATCTTTCAATAACTTAGCTACTTACTAGCACACTTCTTCGTTTTTAATATTATGAAGACAAACACTCCCCTCTCAGTTTAATATAACAAAACACAAAAGTTTAATGTGAATGGAGGCCTATTTCAGTGGGTTTAAGAAATTAGTCAGTATCTGAGCCAGTGTCTGAACTTAAGTGTTCCTTAAATGTCCATATGTAAAAGCTTGGTCCCTGGGGTGACAGAATAAGCAAGTGCTGTGGACTTCTGTGAGGTGGGGTTTAGTGGGAGGCCCTTAAGTCAAAGGTTTGTCCTTGAGGGAGATTGTGAGACCCTATCTACTTCTATCTCTCTTTCTCTCTCCCTCCCTCCCTCCATCATTCTCTCCTTCTCCTATTTCTCTACTGCCTCAGGATATGATTGCATTTTCCTGATAGGAACAGACACTGCACTTGATTTTACCCAAAAAGCTGAGCAGCTATTTATGAATGAATATTAAAATACCATGCCCACTGTTGCCTTTCAGCCCTCATCAGAGGCCTGATTGCCTAGTCTTGGATTTGATCCTCTAGACCCA
The DNA here is from genome assembly GCA_004027875.1 of Aplodontia rufa. Classification (NCBI taxonomy): domain Eukaryota; kingdom Metazoa; phylum Chordata; class Mammalia; order Rodentia; family Aplodontiidae; genus Aplodontia; species Aplodontia rufa. The sequence continues at coordinate 50,691 of PVKS010009946.1, forward strand.
TGAGCCAAAATATCCTTTTCTGCATAAAATATACTTCTCTGTATTACATAAGTATCCCACGTTTGACAGTTCATTATAGTGACATGAAGTTGCAAAATACAGCTTGCGTATTTTTGTGTATGTCTTTATTCTAATGATGTCTTAGAGAAGAATGGGATGTGTCTTAAAAATGGGAAGTTATTTCTTATGATATTATTTCATCAAGAATTAACCCATAACATTGAAAACTGAGGTCATTTGGGTGTTAATGACCTGAAAATTAATTTTTGATCCCAAACTGTCCTCTGAACTACAGAGGACAAGCAACTACATATTTGGCATTACCACTTAAGATACTTGAAATTACATGTGACTCCATATCCCAAATTAAAACTCTGCCCACTTCTCTCCTCATGTCAAAGTGGTTTGATGACTTTTTGGCCTCCAAAGTATTGTTTCTGCACATATTCACGATCTGCTTCATTTTTTTAACTTCCTAATGTCTGATTCATCTTTTAAAGATGCAAATCAGACGATGTATGGCTTTTGAGAGTTTTGGTTCCTTCTTGTTAACCAGCTTCCCCAGGGAGGACTCTTCCCCTTCAGTCTTATTCATGTCAAAGGTGAGTCTTAGATTCCATTTGGTATTCAAGCAGTTTACTCTAGTAATGCTCTTAAGATTGGCAGCATAGTCAAATACATTCAAAGAATAGATGATTGACCAGAAGGATCCTTACCTGGAGAACATTTGTAGAGTTTGGTGGGGTACAGGGGATATTCTTCCTATTTTCTTAAACCTGGATGCATTCAGGTGGTGATACCAGCTACATTTTTTTGTTTAAAGTTTGGTGAGAGTTGCATCTGTGTCCTTGTCTCCTGGAAATCCACCAGATAAAAGTTGTAAATCTCTAGGCTGGGTTGGATCATACTGCTAAAGGACATTAGTGTTATGTAAAGGACACTCACTTAGTTGTGTGTGTGGTTCTGGGGATTGAACTCCGGTCCTTGCACATGCTAGGCAAGTGTTCTACTGCTTAGCCACCTCTCCAGCCCCTCCTCATTCATTCTTAGATTTACTTTGAATTGGTACCTAAAAGTACACAAAACAACAACAAAACAAACAAACCAAAATACATTTGCAAGTTCAAGGAAGCAAGTACACCCTGAATTCTCATTCTTTCTTCATCCTTGGCTCATAAAGGAAAGTTGTCAATGAGTGGAAGGACCTTGTTCTTACATGAAGGTAGGCCTTACAGTCTCACTGTCCTGGAAGAGGAAAGTTAAGAGCTAATTTATTGCTTGTTAGTCCCAAAGACATTAGATTGTCTGCCAATCAAGGAAAAGATAGCCTTTTCAGAAATTGGTGCTAATGGTATCAACAAAAACCAGGAGCAAACACTAGGGGCACACATTTTTTTCCCTAGAAGAAGATCAGTGCTTTCTCCATATATGATGTGCTGCGTCCACAGTTGGGTAAGTTTTTATTGGATATTCCTAGCCTGTTGACTCTCATCTACATTATGTGTAATTTAAAATAAACACAAAATAAAGAACCGTGTCTTTATGAAGAACAATTTGGAGCACTATTTTCTCTTTCTCTCCAGTATGATAAAATCAAGTAAATATATGGACATTTAAAAAACTAACCCATATGGACTGTTTCACTTTATGAGAACAAAATCCAAAAGGGATTATGACTAATAGTACAGTCTCTCCTACTTTCCTCTTTTGTACTAAGAAGGGATCTTTTAATAATAAAGCTAAAGTTTATTTCAGTACCTAACCTGTAGTCAAATGGATTCATAGGTAAAATTTAATGGTGAAGAAAGCCATTGTCCAGTGCAAAATCACTGTCCTGGTTGAGTTAAAGACATATTTTAAATTTGATTACATTAAATGCCAAATATAATGAGAATATGTAACAATTATTTTCTTGTTAGACATAATTTCAATCACCAACATCAAACATCATTAGTTTTGATTGCTTGGGGATTTAGAAAGTCACTTTTATGAAATCACTTTACATAATTCTAGAAATAATTTTTTTCATTTATTTCTCATAATTTGCTTCAGAAGTAGAGAAAAGCATTGCAATTTGCTAGATTATAGAACATTTAAAGCATCAAGGTAAAATTATTTCAATAAGTTAAATTCTAAAATGATATAAAATGACCTTGAAGAAGTTAAGTGCTATAGCAAAGATCAGAAAGTTTGGATCATAGTATGTTGTAAGAGAAAACACTCAGCTTCAAATATACAACCTAGGTTAATAGACAGGTACTATGATGCTGTGATGACTGTCTTTTGACAAGTAATACATGAATGAAATAAACATTACAGATATTATAATATTTGTGTCTATTGATATTATATCAATCCTACTTATCAAAAGCATAACAATTCTATATTCTTTAATAAAAATATTTTCTTTTTAAGTACAAGTGTTGTTATAATTTGCTATTGTCATATATCATTTTAGAAATTGATCAAAATAATTTTACTTGATAATTTGGCATTATTTGAAAATGTGAACTTTAAAGTTTTCATTTGTTACATTTTTGACTTTGTATAATATTCAAATCTTTGGTCTTTTTACTCTTTCTGTCTTTTCTATATACTTTATGGACATCCCATTTAGTTTTAGAAACAGTAATAAACTGCCTAACAATTCCTGCCCACATTTTTTTATTATTAAACTAGAGATTTTTCCACTTCATAAGGGAAAAATATTGTGTTGTGATTAAGTTATATATGAAACAAAAAATATGGATATTAATTTTTAAACCTCAAGCCCACCATTTTAGAAAGGTAAAAAGGTTGACAGCTAAGTACAATATATTCCCTCATTGCTGGTGAACACCACTCCCCATTACAAAATGAGTTTGCCTATGTCCCATTATAAATTTTCTTCAGTGCTTTTAACTCAGTCGTAAAACAAACTGCAAGACAGAAAGTAAATACCCGGGATTTGATTTTGGAGTACTCTATTCTTAATTCAAATTTAATTTAAATTTATTCAGCTATTTCTACATGATAGGAGAGGAATAAATAAATGAATAATAATAGGACATTTTTGAATTCTTATTACTAGGAAATTAATTTATTTTGTAAAAATGTGATTTGCAGATTGTGGATTTTTACATAGTTTTATTGTTTGAATAGTAGATAACAAAAATTGTTAAATAGGAAAGAAATTATCAAACATATTTATGCAAAAAATGAAGACACCTAATGTGTTCCTGTAAACAATTATTTCTAAGATTAACAAGTCCCCGTGTAGCCATTATCAATAGATTAGGTACATTTTTATTTTTGCTAAAATAACTTTGAATGCATAAAATTTGTAACAAAACCAGGAAAATGCAAAATGCTCATTTGTGTACATTTTTGGTGTTCTTTCTCTCTAAGATAATTTAAGGATCCATTCAATATTTACAAAGGCTACTCCAACCACGTAATCCAGTAGAAATTCCAGGAAAATATTATACGAATTATAATTTTATATAATCTTATATGTTCACATCAAAGGTTGTCATTCACATTTGAACATTAGACTCATCTTTAGGTGCTTTCACAAGAACCATGAACATGCCAAGCATTTCAAATGAGGATATGAGGGTGTTGACCCAGCATCTATATTTTACAGAAGCTCCCAGTTGATTTTAAGGTAAAGCCAAGTTTGAGACCCACTGATATATGATAAATGAGTGCAGTAAAGATACAATGCATAAGTAGGAAGTACCATGTTTTTATTATTTGACTATGACAGTTCATGTATGGGTTAAAATACTATTTTAATGATTCATTAAAATAGTATTTTTTTATTTGAGACTGGAGTGGTGGCTCAGTGGTTTCATTGCTTGCCTGGCAAGCACGAGGACTTGGGTTCAAACCCCAGCACCACGTACACAACTAAGTGTTGGAGCAACTAAGGGCATGTGAAAAACTAAAGTTGTTTCTCTCTTTCTCTGTCTCTCTCACTGTCCCTCTTTAAAAAAAAAATACTGTTTACTTGTCACCTACTATTACTTGAGGCAATTCAAGACACTGGGGCCAAAGCAGTGAACAAAATAGCTTACCTCCCTCATTTCTTGGAGTATAAATTTGGGTTGTGGCAAAAGAGGAGTAACAACAAACAATAAAATTCAGATATTAAGCTGGGCAGGGTGGCTTATGCCTGTAGTCCCAGTGGCTCAGGAGATAGAGATGGGAGGATCACAAGTTCAAAGCCAGCCATAGAAACAGTGAGGCCCTCAACAACTTAGTAAGATCCTGTCTCAAAATAAAAATACAAGATAAAAAGGGCTGGGGATAAGTGCCTTTAGGTTCAATCCCTGGTATCCAAAAAAATAAAAATAAAAGAAAAAATTCAGATATTAACAAGTGCTATGAGAATGATATATAGAGAGTATGGTGAGGGTTTAGATACTACAGAAGGAAAATAAGGGAAGGCATATTTGGGACATTAAGAATTTATGTATAAGAAAAGGGAAAGAGAAGGTTGTAATTAGATTGGATTTTAGTAAGTAAGGATGACACAACAGTAGGGTGAAGACATTTCATAACAGGCCTGTAGATCAAGCCGAAGAGTTAGAACCCTTTTGTGGTTTTCACTTTAGGGTGTATGTCGTTTGATTCATAGTAAAAGAATGGAGCAATCCTGAATGAAATGTAGAGAATACATTGAAGAGGAACCAAAAACGGAGACTTGTTGAAAATCTATTTCTGTGCTATGTGGATTTAATCAGAGTTAGGGTGAAAGAATTAGTGATAGAAATAGATGGATATAGAGCATATTTTGGAATTTGAGCTGATAAAAATACTGAAAATTTTCACAGAGGGATTGAAACAAAGAAATAATAAAGATTAACTTCTAGGGTTTGGCTTCAGCAAAAAGATAGGTAATATCAGATGGTAAAGACTAGAAGGGAGGAGAATTAAGAGAAGATGGAATCAGGAGTGGAATTTTTTCTAGTCAGTATTGAGGTGAGAAGTCCATTGGAAATCCAGATAAAGGTATCCAGTTGTTTGGATGTTTTAAGTCTGCATGCAACTCAAATAGATAGAGATGGGCTGGAACTAGAGTTTTTAAGTCAAATGTATTGTGCTAATTAATGCAAATTTCTACTGAGTAAAAAAGCAAGGATGACAAGGACAAGGGGGTTACTATCCAGAAAATAAGATAAGGCAAGACTAAGTGTCTGGGTTTAGGCTGAGCTGCTATTTGGTTCCTGAAAAAAAATTGGTGTATACACAGAATTGGAGGTAAAGAAAATGGAGAGAAATTAAGAAAGCAGTAAAAGATTAAGAAGAAGCAAAACATTTAGGTACAGATACAAGAAAATGATGGAAGTGAGTTAGGCAGCAAATCCAAAATCCTTACAACACAGAAAGGAGGCAGCAAAGGAAAAGCAGAATTGAGAAGTGTGTGATAAAATAAATGCTCTAAGATTTAATATTATAAAGCCTAAGATCTGAAAAGACTACAAGAAAGGATACCAGAGTAGAAAACAAACTCAGATTCCTCTAACCCCAAGGCAAGACATGAACTTGGTGATAAGAGTGTGGAGAGGAAACAGATAAAGACAGAGAGGGGACAGTGGAAAATCTCCTGAATTCCAGGTTGTGAAGATTTGGAAAGACAGACAAAAATTTAAAGCATAATGGTAACAGCAGGGTCCTCAAAACACAGCAAGCAGCTTAAAACCAAATTGTGAAAAGTGAAGTGAGCTGTGTGAGTCAGCACCCATCCCGTGGGGCCCTCAGCCCTTAAATTAACATGGCATCTTCCCACACCTAGACAGCTGCCAATTAAACAGAGGAGAGTTCCCTGCAGTGAGACCTCTTAGGAATCCAGCCAGTAAGAAGTTCTAGGACCATTACTAGAAAAAAAAAATGCTGAAATAACCTCTCCCTCCCCTGTACTGGAAACAAATAGAATGAAATGGGCTGGTAGGCACCTGTTTCAGAAATGTCCCTCACCCTTCTCAGCCTCTGTGACCAAGGAAAGGACAGGATGCTCTGCACAGCATCCACTTGCTTGACTCAGATACAGGTGGCAACAAAGCAGTTTAAGCCCCAAACAGAAGAAAGCAGATTCACCAGGCTCCAATCACTGACACTGTGAGGAGGCATAATGGGAAGCTTAGAGAAGGTCCCAAGACTACAGGGCCAGATCAGAGGGAAGCTGCCTGAAAATCCAGTGACATAGAGATCTGGTAGAAAATTACCAGTCTATGCAGGCAGGAAGGGGCTGCTTCCAGTCCAAACTGGTGCACATCCTGATCAATGATCACAACTGGAAGGTGACAGCATTGTTCAGATACTTGCAGAACCTTGCATCAAACTAAATAAATAAGAAAAATCAATGCTGCCATTCATAACATGGGGTAAAGAAAACTAGAGTCCAAATGCATCACCTGAGAACCTTCACTACAGTAACTCAGCAAGCAGCATTGGCTGAGGGAATATTTCTGTGCCACAGAATATCCATGGGAAACCCACAACCAGAGTTCCTGTGCTCACGGATAGTCGCCAAGATCTTCACTATTGTGAAAAGGATCCTGTAGAGGGGAGTGGGTTCATAGTGACCCAAACAATCACAGGGTCACTCCAGAACCTACATCCTAAACACCTCCACACGATAGAAAAACCCAACCCACCACACTGCACCCTCCCAGCAGTTAGCTGCAGGCCTTTGAGCTGATAAACCAGAAACTCCTAGTAGGAGGTATATAGCAAATAGGAAATTGGCTCCTGTATCCCTAAAACTCAGGAGAGATCCAGAGCAAAAGGCTGATGAACTTCTGCTAAATGTCCAAACCTCAATGAAATTCAAACCAAGATTTCAGAAGAATCATCTTCACTTTGACATGGTTTATTATAAATAATTAATTTTTATTTTTAAAGAGAGAGAGAGGGACAGTGAGAGAGAGAGAGAAAGAGAATCAATTTTATTTATTTTTTCATGGGGTTTTCATTGCTCAATACTTCATTGTGTACACGGTACTGGGGTTTCAACCTCACTCATCTTTGTGCATGCCAGGCAAATGTCATAACCGCTGAGCCACCACCACAGCCCCTACTATAAATAATTCTAATGTCTAATGTTAAAGAACTCTTTAAATTGAATGATAATTGTTAAGTGAGTAACTAACATTTGTACCTTTAAACACTTTGAATCAGCCTATCTTTGTTTCCATAGCTCTAGTTTATACTTGCTCCTCTGACACCATACTCATTCTCTTGCATTATGTGCTACTACCTCAAATACCCACCATTCATCTATTTCTCCTTTCTAACATGTTATAAATTACCTTTTGTATCTTTTCTCTATTTCTTTCTGTCTCCATTTTTCTCTCTACATTTTGTTCAATCTTTCTTCTTTCCTCTTTTTAGCCCTCAATTATGGCTATGGTAAGTTTACTGAATTTAACAACTAACTTTTTTAACCTATTACAAAATGTTATTATAGGTTTATACTTGAATTTGAGGACCAATACAGAACAATTGCAACAAGTTTTTGTTTATTAAAAGATCAAATAGAACATGGCTTGCCTCTGAAGTCATTATAATTAGTAAGGCTCAGTGGCATCTCTTAAAGTGATACTGATATTGGGATCATCAGAGGTCACAAATTGACTTAAATATCATTATTTGGAAGTTCTCCAAACCCAGAGCTATTAACAGAAGAAAGCCTACGAAGTAGTCCTTTGCTTGAAAGAAAAAGCTAGAACTATACCAATGGATAGGTAGACATGAAAGCGATATGAAAAAGCAAGGATTCATACCATACCAAACATCCCATATGCTTCAACAACAGAATTCATTGACACCACAATGGATGAAATGTTGAAGAATGAGTTTAGAAAGTTCATAGTTAAACTATTCAATGAGCTAAAAAACAGATGTAAAAAGTGAAATCAGAAAGAAAATTCTGGAAATTAAAGATGCCTTTAGTAAAGAGAGAAAGATGCTGAGAAATAACCAAACAGAAAACCTTGAAATGAAGGAATCAATAAAACAAATTAAAAATACAACAGAAAGCATCACCAGTATATGAAATCACTTTGAAGACAGATTTTCAGGCTTTGAAGACAAAATAAAGCTAATCAAAAACAAGAGTTTAAGAGATCAAAAATGCAATATTCAAGAAATCTGGGATAACATTAAAAGGCAAAATTTAAGATTCATTGAGATAGATTAGAATAAGTCTCTGAAATACAAACTAGCAAGTGCACAATCTTTTCAATAAAATAATATTAGAAAAAATTCCAAACTTTAAGAATAAATTGGGGCTCTGTCCCCTTCCCCCACTCTGGGGGAAGTCTGTTCTTTTCCCTATGCTTTACTTTCTATAATAAAATTCATCTACTATGCTTAAAAAAAAGAATAAATTGGAAATTCAAATATAGGAGGCACGTAGGACTCCAAATATACAAAATCACTATAGATCCACTCTGACACATTGTTATGAAAATGACTAACATACAGGATAGAGATAGAATTTTAAAAGCTGCAAGAGAAAAATTAGTGGTCACATTTGAAGGTAAACCAATCTAATTTTTTTTTTTTTTTAGAGAGAAGGTCAGAAAGAGAGAGAGACAGAGACAGAGAGAATCAATTTTTATTGAGTTTTCCACATGGCCTTCGTTGCTCTGACACTTAGTTGTGTATGTGGGTGCTGGGGTTTGAACCCATGTACTTGCGCATTCCAGGTAAGCACTGTAACTGCCGAGCCACTGCTCCAGCCCAACCAATCTGAATTTTAATGGATTTCTCAATCCACAGCCTAAATGCCAGGAGGGCTTGGAAAAATTTATTCCAAGCTCTGAAACAAAATAAATACCAACAAAGCATTCTGTACATGGCAAAATTAAGCTTCAGAATTGAAAATAAAATAAAAACTTTCCATGATAAAAAAGCTAAAAGAATTCCTAACTAGACAGCCTGGACTAAACAACATACTCAATAAATTATTTCTTGAAGAAGAAAATCAACATAAGGAGGAATTACAGTAGAGTAACAGTAAATTTAAAGAGAATCAAGTCCAACTTAACATTAGAAATCAAAATGGCTGGAAATATCATTACTAAATAAAAACATTGAATGTTAATGATCTAAACTCTTCTATGAAAAGACATAACTTGGCAGACTGGATTAAAAAACAGGACTCACCGAAATCCTATCCTCAAGATACTCATCTCACAAAGGCATCCACAGAATGAAGGAGAAAGAGTAGAAAAAAACCTACCAGTTACATGAGTCTTGCAAACAAGCAGGAGTTGATGTTCTCATATCAGATAAAGTACACTTCAAACCAAGATTAATCAGAAGAGACAAAGAAGGACATTGCCTACCCCTGAAGGGAATCATATATCAAAAAGATATAATAATCATAAGTATTTATGCCCCAAATAGTGGAGCATCTATATACATCAAACAAAACCTTGTAAATATTAAGAAACAAATAGACCACAATATAATAATACTGGGTGACTTTAACACACACATCTCACGAATGCATAGCTCATTCAAACAAAAACTAAGATTCTATGTAACCAAGTATATAATTAATAATATGAACTTAACAAACATCTACAGAATACCTCATCAGTTAACAACTGAGTTTACTTTATTCTCAGCTGCACATGGAATATTTTCTGAAGTAAATCATATTTTGGGTCACCAAGAAAATATTAGAAAATAAAAAATAAAGAGATAATAACCTTGTAGTCTATCAAATCAAAATGCAATAAAATAAGAAGTCAGTAATAAGATAACAAGTAGAACATACTCTAATACCTGTAGATTAAATAATACACTTTTGAATGATAATTAATGGATAGCAGAAGAAATCAAGGGAGAAATATTTTTAGAAGAAAATGAGAATAGTGAAACAACATATAAAATCCTCTGGGAGAGTATGAAGCAGTTCTATGAAACGTAAGGCCCTAGGAAAAGAGCAAAGCAACGCCAAAATCAGCATAAGATGGAAAATAACTAATATTAGAGCTAAAATCAATAAAATTCAAGTTAAAAATGATACAAAAAAACTGAAAGAAACAAAACTGGTTTTTTGTAAGGATAAGCACAATTTCCAAATCCTTAGGCAAGCTAACCAAAAGAAAGAGGGAAAAATGCAAATTATCAAAATTTGTGATGAAAAAAGGAAATATCAAACACTACTGAAATCCAGAGTATCATCAGAAACTATTTTGAAAATTTATTCTCCAATAATCTAGAAAATACTGAAAAATTCCTAGAGACATATGATCTTTCCAAATTGAACCATGAGTACATAGAAAATTTAAATGAATTAATTTCAAGTAATGAAATTTAAGCAGCCATCAAAAACCTTCCAAAAAAGAAAATCGTAGCACCACATGGATTCTCAGCCAAGTTCTACCAGACCTTTAAAGAACTAAAATCAATCCTCCTCAAATCATTCCATGACATAGAAAAGGAGGCAACACTGCCAAACTCATTCTATAAAGCCAATGTCACCCTGATACCAAAACAAAACAAAAACACATCAAGAAAAGAAAACTTCAGATCAATATACTTACTGAACACAGATGCAAAAATTCTTAATGAAATATTGGCAAACTGCATACAAAAACACATTTAAAAAGAAAATGTACCATAACCAAGTGGGATTCATCCTAGGAATGCAAGGTTGGTTCAATATATAAACATCAATAAAAGTAATTCATCATATAAACACACCTAAGAGAAGAATCACATGATTATCTCAACGGATGCAGAAAAAGCATTTGGCAAAGTACAGCACGCATTCATGTTTAAAACACTAGAAAACCTACGTATGGAAGGAACTTGTCTCAACATTGTAAAGACTATATAGGACAATCCCAAGGCCAATATTATTTTGAACAGAGAAAAACTGAAAACATTTCCTCTAAAAACAGGAAGAAGACAAGGATGCCCATTTTTTCCACTCATATTCAACATATTTCTTGAAACTTTAGCCAGAGCAATATGCAAGAGAAGGAAATTAAAGGGATATGAATAGACAAAAAAGCAGTCAATGGCTGGAGCGGTGGCTCAGCAGTTATGGCATATGGCTGTCATGCACAAGGACATGGGTTCAAACTCCAACACCATACATACAACAAAGTTTTGGAGCAATGGAAGTCACATGGATAACTAAATAACACTGATTCTCTCTTTGTTTTTTCTCTCTCTCATTGTCCCTCTCTCTCTCTCTCAAAAAAAAAGGGCTCAAATTATTTCTGTCTCCCCATGACAAAGCCTATATTTATAAGACACACCCAAAAATGAAAAATAAACAAACAAACAAAAAGCTACCGGAAGATTTCTAGAGGTTGTTAATTAATTCAGCAAAGTATCAGGATACAAGATCAATACCCATAAGTCAATCATTTTCCTATACTCCAATGATGAATCTGCTGAAAAAGAAGTTAGGAAAACTATCCCACTCATAATAGCCTCAAAACAACAACAATAAAAATTTAGAAATCAAACTAACAAAAGAGGTAAAGGATCTATACAGTGAAAACTACTGAACACTAAAGAAAGAAATTAAAGAATAAACTTAGAAGGTGGAAAGACTGCCAATATTGTTTTATAGGCAGAATTAATATTTTCAAAATGGCCATACTACCAAAAGTATTATACAGACTTAATGCAAGCCCCATGAAAATTTAAATGACATTTTTCACAGAACTAGAAAAATATTATGAAATTTATTTGGGGAATAAAGAAAAAGAGAGAGAGACC